>JAMPIV010003019.1:0-135000 GCA_024509875.1 Oreohelix idahoensis
GGGTATGGGAAAAGGGTGTGATTTAGGGGAGTGGGGGGGGGATTGGTTTTATGGAAATGATAAGAGTGGATGGAGTGTATTGAGGAGTATTGGAGGGATGTTTGGTGGGGGTGTATGATTTAATGTTGGATGTTGTGGGGATGTAATAATAGGGGGGGGTTGTATTGGTGTATGTGTGAGGTGATAAGGTAAGAGGATGTAGAAGATGGTAGTGGGATGATTATGGGTTGGTGTTGTTTATTAAATTTGGTGGATGGGGGGGTAGGGTTGTGTTTATGGAGGGTGGGAAGGTGAGGATGGGGGTGGTGTTTGTGGGTGAATGTGGGAAGTTTGAAAATGGGATGGGGTTGGGTGGTGTTTAAATACCTCGGAGCTATTGTGACAGGGAATGCGTCATTTTAGGAACTTTCCTTTATAACAAATACAGACCATAGCTTAGTTGACAGAAGTTAGTTAAAATTTAATCATAAATTATGATTATAGGAACAGACCATAGGGAGAAGGTTAGCGTAGATTACTCTTTTTTTCCAATCGTGAGATGAATAAGGGGCAGAAGCAACGCTGACCTAGATTTTGAGCTGAAGGAAAGCGTGTCAAGTCCCGGCTAGAAAGTTAGTTGCAGATCAGTCTTGATAGTGTCCGGACGTATTGTCCTTAGGCTGCTAAACTTTCGAGGATTTTTCGATTAAATTGAATGATGTGTTCATTTAACAGTGGCATTATCCTAGTATATTATATGTGCGATATTCCATACAAGGAGAACTGTAAGTAGAGTGATAACATTTCCTATTATATTTCCATATCAAGGAAAGATAGCCCTTGATCATGTAGAAAGGAATTCATGGCTGCAGGTTGCACCTATGAGTAAAATGCAGAGATGATGAAATTTGCCCTGTATAAGCATCAACGATAAATTGCAGAACATGAGCATGTAACGTAACCCATTGAGAACAATGAATTAATCTGTCCGAAGTAGAACTGCTTAGGCCTATATGTATTTGGATCAACGCAAACTGGTATTAGGAAAGAAAAAGTGGACAAGAGTTGAATAAGCCTGATCCATACAATGTAGATTCCCCATGCTTGATAATTGAGAGCAACTTACATTTGTAATATGAATGAAAAATGCATGTTTGTAACTTCACGCCATCATGTACATATTATGATTATTAAACAAAACGTTGACACTAAAGAGAGGTCGTCAAATGATTTGCTAGGCCTTAACCATGAATGGAAGAAGGGAATGGCTGCTGAGAAACTTATCATGTCATAATTATCTGCTCTAACTCAATACAACACCTTAGAGGATAGTCCCCGAACCTGGTTAAATCCCGTAAGACTGTAAGGGAGAAATTGCGAACTCTAGCGGTCAAGCTAGTATCTAGATCTAACACTCTCTGCAATTAAACAGCAACCCCCAATTCCCCACCCGGCTACACATAACCTTATATGTTGCCTAGTGACCAGTCCTCTACAAAGAGCAGAAAAGCGGAGATTATCGTACCACCAAAATCAACCCTAGTGCATAAGGAAACCACGATTAACAAGGAATAAATAAGACTGGAAAATGCATCGACAACAAAGGTATAGGCAGGCCAGCCCATACAGCTATCGTTTTACCCATGAAAATACCTGGACAATGCATAACAAACACGTTCCGCGCCACCCGCCCAATTTCAACACGAGAAATGAATATTGTCTGCCAGGAAGTTATCCTAAAGTAGACGCACATCCCACTGCCCCATATAAAAATGTATATGGTTCGCATACTAGAAGCTATTATGCTGTAGACCTACAGAAACCTAATGCATGTTCTACTGAAAAGGAAGAAATGTTGTACAACTCTACAACGGGAGGTTGCTATACCTCTAAACACGTACACAGACGAAGTGAAAACCCTTCACATGAAGGAAACAGAAAATCCTACATCCCAGATGAAGATGATGACAGTTGTTCCACCCATCGTAGAGTAACATACGCGGATAGGCGAAGTTACAGTGTTTACAGTAGAAACAACATATATCAACGTAAAAGTCGTTCTCAGCTTGACAGAGATAGACGATTTATTGATTACCGGACATACGAAAAACCACATAACACATGGCAGAAACGGAGGTATCCGATCCACGCTGTTCCCCGTTCGAATCCCCAGTACACAAAATGCCATGCCCCCATGAGACAAACACCTCCATATTATCGCCACAGAGAAACAGAAAGCAGACCTCGTATACTATCATCGATCAGGTATAATGACAGCACGTCAAGGCGCACGACAGCAGCTGACAAACACTGGAACACATTGAATAAACGAGCTCAAAGAATGACTGTACGAAATTTCATCAATGAAATTAAAACGAGAAAAATTTGGGAATTTAATAGCATTCCATCAAATAACAGTCAAGTTTATCTCCTCACGACGAAAGATGGTTTTCGAGCACACATTCAACCACCAAAATCATGCCGACAACCATTTCACAGACGGCAGCAGGCCACTACTACCCCCCTTCCAAATAAACCAACCCAAGTTAAACGGCTTCATGACACAGATATCAATGAACCAAGAATGACCTCGGTGGCAACACAAACAGACCTTCCTACGTCACCTTTTAACCACACTCGAACGACAGTAGCCACTCAAACGGAAAAACATGTACCAGTGACAAATGAAACCAAGACGATTAGTGCCAGAACACATACAGAAATAAACACTGTAGCCCTACACTCAGAGTCAAAACGGAATAATAGAGTCGTGAAATCAGTTGAGAACAAGAGTTCTAGAGATAATGATCTGATCAAGACACAGAACATTAGTAAAACGGTCGATCCAGGCGTAAATGAAATCAAGAAGGCAATAAAACATACCCTAAAAGGAGCCGATCTTCACACCCTAACATCACGGAAGGTACGGAAATTGCTAGAGGCAAAATTTGATACAGACTTTTCAGAACGACGACAAGAATTTCACCACCTTGTAACTGAAATACTGAATGAAGATGAAACTGAACTGAAAATAATAGAACAACACTTCGATCCTAACACAGTGGTCCAAAACTCCAATGAACATGTATACGACACAATATCATCTGTATCGGACTCAGATAGCGGTATCGATTCAATATTCAGCACCCCACCACT
This sequence comes from Oreohelix idahoensis, assembly GCA_024509875.1. Taxonomy (NCBI): domain Eukaryota; kingdom Metazoa; phylum Mollusca; class Gastropoda; order Stylommatophora; family Oreohelicidae; genus Oreohelix; species Oreohelix idahoensis. Next base: position 3,136 of record JAMPIV010003019.1, read on the forward strand.
ACAACTACACACCACTGTCAGGTCATGTTTCCCTAAGCCTCAGGTTTCGCCTCCTGTCACCAAGTGCATAGAAGTGCAACAGAACGACGTCAGGCGAATAGTCAAGGCGAAACGCTATCATGTTTCAAAACTAAGCCGAGACGTGTTAGCCTCATCTTAACTAGTCAAAAACCACAGTGTGCAAATTACTGCGCCCATTGTAAACGGTGCTAACGTACAGCACAACAAGGTCAGAAGAAAAATCAAGGCGAAACATATACCTGCCTTAAAACTAACAGATGTTCCAGCCATACAAACCCTAACCACAGTGAAACCATCACCGCAATCAAAAGATGTTAAGCCATCACCGCATTCGTCAATGTCCTCAGTGCCCCAACAATCAGCAAATGCAGTGTCGTCGCCTATCACACCCGTCATCACTGCTACTCAGTATGATGCTCGCCTAACCAGTCGAGACATTGCAAAGTTAGAGATGGCAGCACAACTAAAGGACTTATTACTGAAACTGTGATAAAACACGCCCAGGTGTTTTATGTGTTAGCCACTCCGAACACGGTCAACGCATATGTGCAAAAACCTTTTTAACAATGTACTAACTTTCCCATGTACTCTATTTTCAGTTTTGACAGTTCAAATGACTTGCTTCCAGACTAAGATGTCAAAGCCCCACTGAGAAACTTTTTTCCAGCCTTAAAATACTGATGCCCAGAGAACAATCAAGACCAATCAAGACCAGCACACGGAGGATTTTCATTAGATAGTATAGCTTTGTGAAATAAAAATGACAAAACAATTGATAACACACGGTGTTACGAGTTTACAGACACTATTTAGTTACAGACATTTTTTTTAATATTGAAAATGTTAATGTACAACCCCACCTTTAGCACCTGTGTCACACTATTCTATTGTAACATTCATCTCTACTTTTGAAACTGATCATATTCCACGCTTCATTCACCAGACTTCTTGTCCTTGCAGTTCCAGAGTTCTGTAATTTCGCATCTTAGTGCATTTTCATGCAGACACTTTACACCAGTAGTTTTTTCTTACCTCATACTAATATTTCTTTGATCTCAATTATGCTAAACTCCTTTATATCTATCACCTGGATCAATCATACTGTTCCTACTATGACATCTGTTAACAGCATATAATTCATACCCAAAACTAGTATTGCATGTTATGCTATCTTTCTCCACAGGATTATTTATTTTTCCAATGTACATTATTATTATTTTAGACCCAGATGTATATTAGTACTGTCAAGATTTTAAACATTCTCCAAAAGAGATTCCATATCCCAACCTTGACTCTCTATAGTAAGATTTTCTTCACTCCACTGCTACAACATCTTTAACTTACTATTTTTCCTATCCACTATATTGAGACGACATTCTAGACTTGTGATCTTTTCAATCCCAATCATATTCATTCCTTGGAATTACAATCATGTTGTAATCAGGAGATCCTTGATGTACCCTTTCCTCGCCACTTATTGACAACAGACACTGCTACAATATTCATTCTGTTCTAACCTAAACTATTACTTGCAGCCCTATTGGTTGGGATTTACTATTAGGAATATTGATAGTATCTCTAGTGTTTAGTGAATTGATTTTTTATCATTCTTTCGTACTTGTGATACAAACAGAAAAGAAATCACAAGAAAAGAAAAGAAATCACAAGAAAACAGAAAAGAAATGGAAAAGAGAAATGGAAAAAAGAAATGAAAAAGAAAAAAATGAAAAGAGACAAAACATAACAGAAAAATGAGAAGAGAAAAAACAATTGGAATGTTTTTTATAAGATGTATTATATGTTTATATGCCACCCTCACACATTTTGATGATGATAAGCCAATATTGTAAAACATTGACTGCCCTGAGGTTAGCAGCCGACATAAAAGAAAAGAAAAAGAGAAAATAAATCACCATTTCAGAGTGAGAAATTAGTTTTTACTCCTACTGCCCATTACCAGTCATACCCCCACCAGCATGATCTCTGATACTCCAGCAGTATTTTGTTGATACTGCCTATGACAAGTACCCCAATGACATTTGCGCATGCTGATTTTTTGCAAATGAAAAATCCTTTGAGAGCATAAGTATATGATAACCCCAGATTGAACAAATTTCACCTATTTGTTGATGATGCCTTTGCCCATGTTAAAGAAATAGCATTTGCACATGCTGACTTAGCAAATGAAATACCCCTCTACAGCATTTGTATATGCTGAACCCACATTGAACACCCATTACCGGATGATAGCCACTGATGGCACATGAGAGAATGAAGCAACTGTTTAATGATGATGAAGATGCCATTTTATATTATGGTGAAATTTTATGTTGACACAACTAATGTTTTTGCTGTGCGGTTTATGCACTTATGCTCACATTAGAATAAGATAATGAATAATTTGAGGCTGTTATGAAATAACAGAGAAAAATAATTGAAATTTTTGGGTTCTATGAACATAGAACAAATCGGAGGAATAAAATTGCCACATATGAGAACCATAAATGTATGGATCATTATTGGACAGGAGACACAAATGAATTATGATAATCCCATGGAACCACAGGTACTAAGGACACAAAATGGAGATTAAATAATGGAGAAAAAAAAATAATGACTGAATAATTGCTACGCCCAGAGGTAAGAGAAATAGAGATACATCCGCATTTTCGGAGAAGATATCTCTTTGATTTTTGCTCACTGCCTTTGTAATATGAACATTGTTGTATAACAAATGACTATTCCTTATCACGAATTACAGAATGTTGTAAGATAGTTGAAATAAATTGACAATTTACTATACTCATAACATACCCAGAATTACAGGAAAGAAAAAATACATGATTGATGAAATTGGACGTACTGAGATGTGCTCACCCCGAGGATATTGGAGAAGAAAATAATGTTATCCCAAGGACAGACATGTCACAGATATATCATGGAGATATTATGACATAAGAAAATAATACCTAAATTGGAAATGAAGCAAACTTTGTCAAGGACACCAAGAAATAAACCCCCGCCCCACACTTAAGATATAACTGACGGACGAGATTTTTTGAATTATAAGTACCATAAGTCACCCATCTGGCTGTAGTCAGCGGATGTTACAGGCACCACATAACTCTGACTAACCCTCGACCAGCGAAGGCAGAGTTGGTGTCGAAATTTTGCACATATGTAAAAATACATGTTTTTTGTTCATGTTTTGGTAAAGTCTAGACATTTGTGTTAATGGTTCCATAAATGATTAGTTGATATATTGTTGATAAATATTCGCAGATATAGTAAATAGACAATTAATAAGGATGTATTTCCAGTACAGAATAAGAGGAATAGGAAGGATCCACATTTTAAATATTGGAGCACCATGAGCGATGAATTGGACTTATAAAGAAAATGGAAATGGTACACTGTATGCAAGGATAACCAGAAATAATATGGATAAATAGTAGTCAGAGTGCCAGGAACTTTGTCTTATAAGGATATTGTAGATTCCTCACGATCAATTGAATATTTTTTCTTCCCTTCTATGTCACATTTTTGAATGATGACCCCAAAATTTTTTTATCTCATATTGTCAAAAGTTCTTACATCTCAGTTGATTGTACCATAAATAATTGTTTGATGTGTTTTTGATAAATGTATTGCTAGATAAGGTACATAGGGAGTTACTAAGGAGGAATTCTCAAGATAACAGGAGGACTAGAATAGATACAATGATATTGGAACACCATAAATGATACATTGGTGTTATATTAAAAAAAAAAAGGAGACAAATATAAACTGTATACAAGGATGCCTTGAGAGTGACAACATGGATACATATTGTCAAGAGTATAAGCAGTTGTCTTAACAGAGAAAATAAAGTAATACGGAACCCAATGTAGAAAATTCATGATGAATTGAAACTATATTTTCCTTTTCCCTTATATTTCATAATATGATAGTAACATATTCGTCTGTTGGTTGCTGAATAATTTGATGTTTGAAAATTGATGTATGGTAAGTCAAAGAAGATCTTTGAAGAATATATATATATATATAATAATATTTCTAGGAAAGAGTTCACAGGAAAAATACTGTGTTGACAGAAAAGAAGGAATGATTAGAAATAACTGACTAATGGACAGGATCACCACCAGACGTACGGATATTGGAGACAAACATCACATATTTTGAAGAAGAAAAAAAAATGTAATATAGAACATTTTCTACAGTGACGGACTTAGAACGAGTTTATACACTTACCATTTAGAAAATGTGAATAACAGGAAACATTCAGATAAATAAATAAGGATAAGCCATGAGGTTTTAATGCTTTTATTGTGAAAAATGATTACTTATAAAAATGATGCTGGTTATATTATCGTTTGAAAATATATGCATATTATGTCTAGAGATGTTTTCTACATGTAATAATGAGCAAGTGGCTCATTCACTAGAAAAAAAAAAAAGAAGAAGATGATAAGTACCCATGAGAACATTGGCTATTCTATGAAAGTGGATTACCATTACCATAGGAATTGGAAATCCTGGACATTTCTTGGAATATTGCAGAGTACTTGGAAACTAAAATAAACAAGTACGCCAGGAAGAAAAAAGATTTTTTTTAAGTACTTGCAGGCTTTTAATATGGAGCAAATAACAGGAAAAGAAAAGAGATAATACCCCAACACCATATCTAAGAGAATGTAATCAACTATATTTTTGAATGAAATATAATAGATTATGATAATGCGGCCAAGTTCTGCAAATAAGATATTTTATTGTTCATTTTCCAGTGTTGCCACTCGTCACATTTTTTTGGTGATGACATTAGGATTGTTTTTAGGATTTTGTTGGTCAGTGTTGCCAATTTGTAAATTTGGTTGAAATATGTATTGATATGAAAGATAGTTTGCATTTTTGGAGATGATGTCCATCTATAAGGCCCCTTTATAGACGACAGTCCGATATTAGACATAGGAGCTCAGATGTAGGAATTTCGTTAAATTTTCTGAAATATTTTTAGACTTAGAAAATTTTTGAACTTGAAAATTTTTTTTTGAAAATATTTTTGGACTTGGAAAATTTTTTTGGGATAAATTTTTGTTATTGATAGTACTCAAATGTCTCCCTACGGGATACATTTGCGGAGCCCCGGGATCTATATGTGACAGGGAATGCGTCATTTTAGGAACTTTCCTTAATAACAAATACAGACCATAGCTTAGTTGACAGAAGTTAGTTAAAATTTAATCATAAATTATTATTATAGGAACAAACCATAGGGAGAAGGTTAGCGTAGATTACTCTTTTTATCCAATCGTGAGATGAATAAGGGGCAGAAGCAACTCTGACCTAGATTTTGAGCTGAAGGAAAGCGTGTCAAGTCCCGGCTGGAAAGTTTGTTGCAGATCAGTCTTGATAGTGTCCGGACGTATTGTCCTTAGGCTGCTAAACTTTCGAGGATTTTTCGATTAAATTGAATGATGTGTTCATTTAACAGTGGCATTATCCTAGTATATTATATGTGCGATATTCCATACAAGGAGAACTGAAAGTAGAGTGATAACATTTCCTATTATATTTCCATATCAAGGAAAGATAGCCCTTGATCATGTAGAAAGGAATTCATGGCTGCAGGTTGCACCTATGAGTAAAATGCAGAGATGATGAAATTTGCCCCGTATAAGCATCAACGATAAATTGCAGAACATGAGCATGTAACGTAACCCATTGAGAACAATGAATTAATCTGTCCGAAGTAGAACTGCTTAGGCCTATATGTATTTGGATCAACGCAAACTGGTATTAGGAAAGAAAAAGTGGACAAGAGTTGAATAAGCCTGATCCATACAATGTAGATTCCCCATGCTTGATAATTGAGAGCAACTTACATTTGTAATATGAAGTGGGATGTTATAAATATTTATAGGGGGACTTAGTGTACTGACTGAGATCAGCTGTGAAGGTATCTATATCTATTAAGAGTAGTGTATTATAGATAACCTTACTTGCTACCACATATCTATATATCTCAGTCAGAATTATTCTGGAATAGTGTGATGACTACGTTATGTGTCTAGGGTATGTGTATGATGAAGTGTAAGTCACAACAACAGACAGATAAACAATTTAATTTAATCCACTACTCTTGACAACACTGTGACACTCACATACATATAACACTCTATGAGAATATCTTAAGGAGTCACTGATAACTTTTCAAATAACAATATGTATTCATTTTTGTCATAAAGGTATATGTGTCCTGATTCAAATACAAAGGAACCAGGAATCACAATCAATTTTAATTACAAGTATATGTACAGACTTTATCAATATGAATATTGTAGTGACATATATTATTAAAAATATCCTATGTGTGTCAGTTGTGTAGTGGTAATATGAGGTAATACTGGTTTTTGTTTTGTTCAAGCTCTGTTGGTATTTGTCATCATGACTTCAATAGTTTGTCTTTAGGGACTAGTATTGGAGATGTTCTCAGTTCCTGATATTAAGACAATTAAATTCCCCTCTGAATGTTATTTTTACAAAGTCATTTCAAGATGAGGGGACATAATGTTGAGCTCAGCTGGCCAAATCAGCTTATCTTGCGTGATGGCGGCAGGAAGGACTCCTCTGCTCGAATTCTCCCCTGGGCTCTGGAGACACCTCACTGATAGCTAAAAAGACCAAGGAGTATGCTGTCCGACTCTGGATTCAGCAAAGCTCTGACCAGGTGCTGCTCAGTACCATCAAGACCACGGTCCCTGAAATCAAGAAGGATGTACCTTCTACTTCATAACTAATTGATACTCTAGTTCTACACTGAGCACAATACAACACACACAAACATTGAGTTCAGAGCGTTAGGCCAACTGTCAGCTTCATCTGAAATACTTTATACCAGTATTTACCTCCTTAATGGTTACCACGCCTCTGCACTTCCAGCATTATTTCTGTCTAATCAATCATCCAGGTGTCAGTGTACTATTTGGCCATTCCATGCCGTTTTACTTCCCTCCGACACCCTCTGTTCAGGCTGGAGCATTATAGGCTTTATCTCCTGTTTGCCACTGAACTACACATATATATACAGGCATAAATTAACAATTTACATTCAATTTTCATTAAAAGATACTGAATGGTTCAAGCTTACCACAATTTCATGGAAATAAACACAGATACGTTGATTAGCAATGAATTCTGGCACAATTACTGGCACAAATTCCCATCTGCTTATGTTCCAGGCTTTTATTTAACACAAATATGAGCTGGCTTCAACGCACTGTTGCTTTATCAAGATTATTTGCACTAGTGGTCTCGAACTAACGCTCCTAAGTGAGTATATCAGCGAGTCTAGCCAATGAGGCCACGTTTCGACAAGTGTTTGAAAAAATGTTACCTTTTCACGTCTCCCCTAACAACGAAAGATAGTATTTATAGCCCGACCAATCGTGGTTAGTCTTTCATTTGTTGCGCTCCAATCAATTTGGAGTTTACATGGTAGGCTAATTCTGTAACGTAAGATTTTTTTCAAACACGTTATAAAAAAAATTTTATGAGCAGAAATGATTCCATGCTGTCAGGCATCCCCACTATTTTATTTTGGGTATAATTTATTAATTCCTGGACTATTTGCGTAACGTTTTACATATTCTTTGTCAGCAAGCCCTAAGGAACCCAAATATACAAATTTAAAAGAGCTACGTGGCTGCGTTCAAAATATGTATTTTCTACCTCCTGTTTCGAAGATGTGCTGTCTGGGTACTGTTATGTTTTCAACCGTAAACCCATCTAATGTTATCTTTTCTAATAAGAGTTTTCAGGATTTATAAACCTAACTCTGGGATGGGTAATGTATTTTATCACTGTCCGTCTGAAAAAAAGTTAGTGCATGTAGTCTTACACGCGTGATGGCAGCATTTGTGTATCGCGCGAAGCGTGTTTAGTGTTCGGCTTTCTGCCTCTCCCTTCTCGCTATCCTTTTGTCCATCTGTCTTTTGATCTTGGTAACATAGTGTAGAAAAAGACATGAATGGAATTTAAAATTTAGGTCAACTTGCATATTTCAAGGTTTTTCTTAGAAAGGCAGCACATTTTATTGTGTGTTTGGGAAACGCGTGTATGTTGCAGAAGGCCTTTAATATCAACGTGAAACGTTACAATTTGCATACGCAGTAGAAAACAAGGGGATTTCGAGTACAGTCATTGTGACAGCACTGTTCTTTACCATTCTTCTTCCTTTATTTATTATATGTATTTATTAGGCTTTATATTTACTTGATAATTTATATATGTGGATTAGAATATTCCACGACACCTCCCCTCTTAAAACAGACATTATATGTCAGTCCTTTATTCTATATTCACATAGAGAAATTTATTATTATTTCTGGGGTTTACGGTGATTCTCATCACACGGATGGCGGCTTAAAAAATCCGCTCCCAAATTGGTTTTTCCAGATATATACTCAATGCTAAAATTATATGGAGCCAGAAGTAAAGACCATCGGAGTAACCTGGAGTTCTCATGCCTAGCCTGTGCTAGAAACGATAAAGGTTTGTGGTCTGTTTGCAACTTAAATGCCTTCCCATATAGATAAATATTGAATTTCTTTATTGCCCATATTACTGCAAGACATTCTTTTTCGCTAGTTGAGTAGTTGATTCCAGCTTTATTCAACTTTCTGCTAGCATATGCCACTGGGCTTAATTCCCCATCCAATGCATCTGATTTCTGTAGTAGAGTTGCACCTAACCCAATATTACTTGCATCCGTCCTTACTATGAATTCTTGACTTAAGTCAGGTAATTTCAAAATGGGTTTACTTGTGAGCTTTTCCTTCAATTCTTGGTAAGTCATTTCACATTGTGGTGTCCATGTAATGCGATCTGGATGTCCTTTACGTGTCAATTCAGTTAACGGTGCACATATGGAATTAAAGTTTTTGATATACTTCTGGTAGAAACCACATAATGAGACAAAGGATCTCACGTCCTTCTTGGTTTGTGGTCTCGGGGCTTTCTGTAGTTTCTCTAAATTCTTTGGGTCAGGGGTCATGTTTCCCTGATAAACTGTGTGTCCCAAAAATTCCAATTCTTTACATCCAACGCAACATTTGGTTGGTCGGGCTGTTAAATTTGCCTCCCTAAGTCGATCAAACAGCATGTTCAGAGAGTCAATGTGTTCCTCAAATGTTTCTGTTGCTATAAGGATATCATCCATAAAATTTGTTATACAGGGATTATTCAGAGGATCCAATAATTTTTCTCATCATTCTAGAGAAGACACTAGGCGCATTCTTCAATCCAAATGGCAATCTATTAAACTCATAGTGTCCTTCTGAGGTACTAAAAGCTAGGTATGGTCTAACCTCAGGCTTTACTGGAATCTGATAGTATCCTTTACTCAGATCCACTTTTGAGAAATATTTAGCTTTATTTAGCCTGGCAAACAGCTGATTTGTATCCGGCAATGGATCCAGCTGTCCTTCTGTAATAGCATTCAGTCTCCTGTAATCTATACAGAGTCTATGTTCTCCAGAGGGCTTCCTTAAGAGTACAACACCGGAACTATACGAAGATTCACTGTGCGAAATAATTCCTTCCTTCAACAGATAGTCTATCTCTTCCTTCAAAGCTTTCTCCTTAGCAAACGGAATCGAATATGGTTTCATACAGACAGGTGTGGAGTCTATTAGTTTCATATCATATTCCAATAGGTTTGTATGCCCTGGTCGGTCTGTTAACACCTCTGCATGATTATTTAGAACCTGTTGCACTCTCTCTTTCTGTGTTTTCGTTAAATGTGTACTGATTTTCACCTGTGCTGCTGTCTCACAGGGGTGCAATGGATATTCAAATGATGAAAGTGGTTCCTTTTTCATCTCCATGGCGATGGACAAGGTCAACAAGTGTGTCTCTTCCTGATGTTCTCTTTCCAAATATTTCTTCAGGAGATTCACATGATAGATTTTTTCTTTCCCCTTCTTATCTTTCTTATAATTTGTTCTAGACACCTTCTCTAGAACTGTATATGGACCCTGCCATCCAATTTGTAACTTATTCTGACTCCCAGGCAAAAGAAGCAGTACTTTCTCTCCCACAGCCAAATTTCTGTCCTTCGCCTTCCTGTTATAATAGGCAGCATGTTTCTTCCTGGCTTGTTTCAAATTTTCATTGGCAAGTTTCCAGCCAGTTTTTAACCGAGTGGTCAGCTCATTCACATATTGGTATGAAGATGTAATGTTTTCCTCTGCCTTTTCATCAGTCCACGTTCTTAACATAGCTACATATGGACCTTTAATTGTGTGGACCTATTTGTCCATGCACCGGTATGGTCTCTTCCACTCGAAGCTTTATAGTGATGATTTTTCCTCCCAGAATTATCATTCACAAAACGACCGCTACCAATTTTTCTTTTGGGGCTTTCTCCCCACTTAAAATTCTTGATGAGAGATTTTCTCTCTACATCCTCTTCCTCCAGTTTGTTTAAGTCCGATTGAGGGATTTTCGGCTTATCCTGGGGTAAGACATCTTTTTGCACTCTCCGCATAGTGGCCATTGTAAAACAGTTAAGTGAAGCTTGTCCGTGAAAAGGGGCTTCCCATTCCATTTGGTCCACTTTATCAAATTTATATCTCTTTTTATTATCAGGCCTAATTTTGCCCCGTGGCGTGTCCATGTCCTGATCCATGTTCCCACTTGTGGGTGTTCCCTCGTGTGCTATGCTACACCTTTCTACAAAATTCTCAATGTCCCATCTTGCTTTGGGCCAATAATAATTGTGAGCCACCTTTTGAATGATGGTACCTATCTTCTCATGGTCCCCATCTGGTTTCACATGTAGGCTCCTTATTAATTCTGCCCTATATCTTTTAGGAAGTACCAGCTGTCCCTGACCTTTGGATCTAGCTCCAGTCTTCCTATACATCAACTTGTTTTTCATGTAAAAATCTCCCTTGCCTAGAGTTGTATGACAAGTTGACAATTTCCTGAAACAAGGCTTGAGTGTTTTATCCCCAGCCTGTGCCTTCCTCATCTCTTCTGGAGTGGTATCCAACATAATATCCTCCTCCTGTCTTGAGGTCGACCTGACCTGAAGGGTTGCCATATACACAGGTTTCCTTCTGCAACGGTCAGTGTCTTGATTGTCCATCTGACAATTCTTACACCACCTTTTTCCTTGGTTGAAAGATTTTCTTTCATCATATTTCCTTTCATCGAATTGTGGGAATTTATTTTTATTTTCATACCGTGGCCTATCAAATTGGTGCTTACCTTTATTTTGATCCTTAGGATCAAATTTATTAAAGTTCTGTGGTGCCCTAAAGTTATCCACTTGTTTCTTTTTATTACCTGTTACCTCTGCTTGAGCTGCTTGATACCTTTCAGCAACATTTTAGCAACTCACCCAGCCTCTCTGCACCTTGTTCCATGAGAAACTTTCTCAGGTCTGGAGCCATGGGACTCTCTTAATTGCTCTATAAGGACCATTTCCTTAAGATCTTGGGTTTTCCCCAGAGAAGTCCATTTCTCCAAGTATGTCTCTATTCGTGCAGAGAACTGGTGATAGGTTTCACCTGACAGTAGTTTAGCATTCCTAAATTTTTTCCTATAAAATTCAGCATTCTTTTCATACCTTAACAAAAGAGCCTGCTTTAGCATGTCATAATTTTCCTGATCACCTCTGCTCATTTTTGCAAAAACTTCATAAGCTGCCCCACGAAGTCCCTGAGATAACTTTAAGCTCCACCTTTCTCTCTCTAACCCATACGTGGTAGCTAATAGTTCATACCTATTTAGGTAGCTCTCTATATCATCGTCTTTCTCAACAAAATGATCTAAATGAAAATTCATAGCTGAGGTTGAGGCTCCTTGAGTAACCGTAGCATCAGAGGCAAAGAGACTGGCACCATTTTCAGGAGCATGGCCTTGAAACTCAAACTCCCTTAGTCGTAACTCATGTTCCCTTTGCAATCTTTTATCTTCTGCTTCCCTTTCTGCAGCTAATTTCCTCTCTTCCCTTTCTGCAGCTAATTTCTTCTCTTCTCTTTCTGCAGCTAATCTTTTGTCTTCTCTTTCTGCTTCCAATTTCTTAGCCTCAGCCTCAATCTGCAACCTCTTAGTCTCAGCCTCTAACTTTCTTTCGGCCTCTTTTTCTAATCTTCTTTCTTCGCGTTCAATAAATTTGTCACATTCCGTAGTGACATAGGCAACCATAACTTGCCCATCTAATCCTAACTCTTTTGCAGTCTGTACAGCAGCAGATCGAAACTTGGCCAGGTCCGCCATTGTCTATCAGGTAAAGTTATACAATGTCTAACCAACAATTTAATCTCTAAATATATCTAATGGACAACACAGGCACCGTGAGCTCAACCTTATTCAATTCCACCCAAGGATACCTTTTAATTCTTATATTCCCTGAAGTGAATTACCCCCAATATTTTTAATAGGGAAAGATTCAAAATCCCGGACGAGCCCCCAATATATGTGGTGAAGTGGGATGTTATAAATATTTATAGGGGACTTAGTGTACTGACTGAGATCAGCTGTGAAGGTATCTATATCTATTAAGAGTAGTGTATTATAGATAACCTTACTTGCTACCACATATCTATATATCTCAGTCAGAATTATTCTGGAATAGTGTGATGACTACGTTATGTGTCTAGGGTATGTGTATGATGAAGTGTAAGTCACAACAACAGACAGATAAACAATTTAATTTAATCCACTACTCTTGACAACACTGTGACACTCACATACATATAACACTCTATGAGAATATCTTAAGGAGTCACTGATAACTTTTCAAATAACAATATGTATTCATTTTTGTCATAAAGGTATATGTGTCCTGATTCAAATACAAAGGAACCAGGAATCACAATCAATTTTAATTACAAGTATATGTACAAACTTTATCAATATGAATATTGTAGTGACATATATTATTAAAAATATCCTATGTGTGTCAGTTGTGTAGTGGTAATATGAGGTAATACTGGTTTTGTTTTGTTCAAGCTCCGTTGGTATTTGTCATCATGACTTCAATAGTTTGTCTTTAGGGACTAGTATTGGAGATGTTCTCAGTTCCTGATATTAAGACAATTAAATTCCCCTCTGAATGTTATTTTTACAAAGTCATTTCAAGATGAGGGGACATAATGTTGAGCTCAGCTGGCCAAATCAGCTTATCTTGCGTGATGGCGGCAGGAAGGGACTCCTCTGCTCGAATTCTCCCCTGGGCTCTGGAGACACCTCACTGATAGCTAAAAAGACCAAGGAGTATGCTGTCCGACTCTGGATTCAGCAAAGCTCTGACCAGGTGCTGCTCAGTACCATCAAGACCACGGTCCCTGAAATCAAGAAGGATGTACCTTCTACTTCATAACTAACTTATACTCTCTTTTACACTGATCACAACACATCACAAACATTGAGTTCAGAGCGTTAGGCCAACTGTCAGCTTCATCTGAAATACTTTATACCAGTATTTACCTCCTTAATGGTTACCACGCCTCTGCACTTCCAGCATTATTTCTTTCTAGTCAATCATCCAGGTGTCAGTGTACTATTTGGCCATTCCATGCCGTTTTACTTCCCTCCGACACCCTCTGTTCAGGCTGGAGCATTATAGGCTTTATCTCCTGTTTGCCACTGAACTACACATATATATACAGGCATAAATTAACAATTTACATTCAATTTTCATTAAAAGATACTGAATGGTTCAAGCTTACCACAATTCATAGAATAAACACAGATACGTTGATTAGCAATGAATTCTGGCACATTTACTGGCACAAATTCCCATCTGCTTATGTTCCAGGCTTTTATTTAACACAAATATGAGCTGGCTTCAACGCACTGTTGCTTTATCAAGCTTATTTAAACAAGTGGTCTCGAACTAACGCTCCTAAGTGAGTATATCAGCGAGTCTAGCCAATGAGGCCCCGTTTCGACAAGTGTTTGAAAAAATGTTACCTTTCCCCGTCTCCCCTAACAACCAAGATAGTATTTATAGCCCGACCAATCGTGGTTAGTCTTTCATTTGTTGCGCTCCAATCAATTTGGAGTTTACATGGTAGGCTAATTCTGTAACGTAAGATTTTTTTCAAACACGTTATAAAAAAATTTTATGAGCACAAATGATTCCATGCTGTCAGGCATCCCCACTATTTTATTTTGGGTATAATTTATTAATTCCTGGACTATTTGCGTAACGTTTTACATATTCTTTGTCAGCAAGCCCTAAGGAACCCAAATATACAAATTTAAAAGAGCTACGTGGCTGCGTTCAAAATATGTATTTTCTACCTCCTGTTTCGAAGATGTGCTGTCTGGGTACTGTTATGTTTTCAACCGTAAACCCATCTAATGTTATCTTTTCTAATAAGAGTTTTTCAGGATTTATAAACCTAACTCTGGGATGGGTAATGTATTTTATCACTGTCCGTCTGAAAAAGTTAGTGCTTGTAGCCTAACACGCGTGATAGTAGTAATTGTGTATCGCGCGACGCGGGTTTAGTGTTCGGCTTTCTGCCTCTCCCTTCTCGCTATCCTTTTGTCCATCTGTCTTTTGATCTTGGTAACATAGTGTAGAAAAAGACATGAATGGAATTTAAAATTTAGGTCAACTTGCATATTTCAAGGTTTTTCTTAGAAAGGCAGCACATTTTATTGTGTGTTTGGGAAACGCGTGTATGTTGCAGAAGGCCTTTAATATCAACGTGAAACGTTACAATTTGCATACGCAGTAGAAAACAAGGGGATTTCGAGTACAGTCATTGTGACAGCACTGTTCTTTACCATTCTTCTTCCTTTATTAATTTTATTTGTTAGGCTTCATATTTACCTAATAATTTATATATGTGGATTAGAATATTCCACGACAGTAAGAAAACGAAGATGGCTGTATACCGCTCCACCTATGTCCCAGTCTTGACATATGGATGCGAGTCATGGACAATGACTACAACCCACAAAAGCCAGATCCAAACCTCAGAAATGAGGTATCTGAGGAAGGTGGTTGAAGTAACAAGAAGAGACATGGTCCGCAACCAGACGATACGTCAAGGCCTAAAATCCCACAACCTGCAGACCCAAGTAGAACAGTCCCAACTAAGATGGTTTGGCCATGTCTGCAGAATGGGAGAAGATCGGCTACCACGACAAGCAAGGGAAACAAAGAGCCAGGGATCCAGACCCCCAGGACGACCCAGAGTCCGCTGGGAGGACAACATTAGACAATCTTTGAAAGACCTAGGATTAGAATGGAACCAGGCCAGGAGGAAGACAGCTGATAGGATAGTCTGGCGCTCTCTCTTCCAAACCTCTACACCTCACGGTAGAAGGGGAACGACTCAGTAGTAGAGAAGAACATATAGAAGAATCTTCATGCGTGATATATGTGACGAAGTGGATAGAGAGAGAGAGAGAGAGAGAGAGAGAGAGAGAGCAACAAGAGGAGTGGAGGACTAAAAGAGATATCTTTTATGTATATCAGTCGGCGAAATCATTTTAACCTTTCACTCTCTCTCTTCAAGGGTACAATCAGGAGAATATGTTGCTATTGGAATGATAGCCCTATACTTATGTCATACGAGGACAACAAGAACTGTTAGAGTAATGATAATGAACCAACAGGATATTTTTTTAGAAATACTGTAGATAATCTTATCTTTGGAGTCTTTAAAAAAGATCCCCTGAAGTGAATTATAAACAGTGGCTATGCATTCCCGTCATAACACTATCGTCTCTGATTTAAAACGATTACAGCTCAGCGCCCATGATAGTCAACAATTAAAACAAACATGACGAAAAAGAAAAACGAACTAACAAACAACTAGAGATCTGCTGTTTAAAAGTAATTATACAAAATGTTGGATTGTCCTAACGTTTAATAAACAAATCATGGAATACAGAGAAGAAATTTAACAGACAACGAAACTATCTGTATATTAAAAAATGATCATGGTGTGGACTATTTTATGCTGTTGACAATATTATCTTATCCTGATGGCTTACGTTTATACTCATCTATGAGTTCTGTTCTGATTGTTCAAGGTTTAGTTTGTCTGATGAGTAGACATTTTCTGACTCAATGGTTGCCACGGAATTTGTCTGCGTTCAGACACTTATTGACTACTACTGCAAATAAATCGTTGTATGGTTTCAGACAGCGCTCAAATTCACTCTATAGATACGCTGCACTGGATCGCCATGCACATGCAGCACTGTTTAGTATGAGTATTATACTTAATTGGGACCTTCAGCGAATGTACCAATATTGGTTCATCACAGATGACATTAGATGACTACGTCTATGATTTTGAATCCTATGTTTTCGATTGATAGAGTGGCTAGAACGTCGGTCTATCGCGGCAAATGTGTCGGGTTCGATTTACGGTATCGTCACGCTCCAGTCTACTCAGTTGCAAAGGGGTATCTGACTGCTTTTGAGGCAGGGAATAAAAAGGCAGCGACGAATGGAATTGGTCAATCCCCTACGGTAGTATCTTTTATGGGACTACCTTTTATTTGTTTTTCCATTTTGGAACACATTAGAGTACTTGGATGTACTCATGACACCACCTTTGCTTTTGACTGTTGGATCAGGCGTTTCGTGAGATTATACCAGGTTATTCGGGCACTCCCAATCTTCAATTGGTTCGGATGGAGGCGGGTTCCATACGTGAGAAGATTCAGATCCTGCCAATAGATATATTTGGTTCTAGATTTGCATTGAGCACATTTTTAGATGGGATGTCGACAAATACATGTAAAGGTATGGCCAAATTCAATTTGTCCATTGTCTGAGTCGTCAATCTGTTTGTCTCGTATACTTCAAAGGCAGAGCATAAAAATAGCTGACCCTGTGATGTCTTCAGAACAAGGATTATTTGCTCTTCGAACCTTAATCTCAGGAAGATGACTCCGTTCACTCCTTCATGCGGGGTACTTCTTCCGTCTTCGTAAAAGATCTTTGGCGCCGCCATGTCTGGAATTCCCTGCTCGTTCCGACTTGCTTAGATGCCCTTGCACAACAATATGGCGTCCGCTCTATACAGGTGTACAGATTTTCTCTAGTGATCAACCACTTGTATCTTTTCTCATGTCGCTGTTTTTGTAAAAACACAAAAGCAAAGTTCTTTTCTCCACGCGAGATGAGGCAAAAGGTCAGAAATACGAATGTCCTTAAAATAACGAGGATTCTGCATAAAACAGCCCATTGAGTGACAATACTGAAATAAATTAAGAAGGAATAATACAGAAGGCAAACATTTCGTGACAATATACTAAAATCAGGTTGAACGTATTTCTTTAGAGAAGAGAGAAGGGAATATCACTATGTATATGTAGGAGAGAGAGAATAGCATAATATATATACTAGTGTAAAACCCGTCATAAGATGGGAATTAAATTCAAAGGCACCAATACCTAACGGCAATTTTACTTATTCAAAAGTATTTTTAAAAACCACTGTGCATCACCACAGTACACGAATTACGTAGCAGCAGCCAGAATCCCAATGTGTGTATACGGGATCACACATTCTATAAATATATTTTTGTGCACACCGTCATTTGCGCATTCTTCTTTGATAAGTGTTACTTTTTTGGGCGAGTACATATAAGGGAAACAATACAATTAGCGTTAGTGACAAAAAGCTGGGATTGTATTAATATTTACCCCTTTATGGAGCGTGGAGCCCACCATCAATGCACAGTACAGCTAGTCTCTTGCAGGAAGCCTGCACCAAAGCTCTTGCAGCAGTGGGTTATGTAGCTATTTGTTTGATATGAGGAGGATGCTATTCCCACGCAAAGTCTCATATGGTTTGTCTATTTTATGAGAGTGTGAAGACCGGCTATTATATAAATATGTATTTTTATAGAAAAAAAAAACACCGAGGATTATATATATATATATATATATATATATATATATATATATATATATATATATATAGGCGGGAATATATAAATATATATATATATATATATATATATATATATATATATATATAATGTTATACCTCCTACGACAAATTGTATGGGATTCATACACAACGCATATCTAGCACAAAATATCGCAAACAAATTTTTTTGTGCACGCACACGACTTTTTGTACATAAATAACGCGAGGAAAAAAAAACCGACATTCACACACGCACCAAAATTGCACTTCCCCCCTCCCTCATTTCCTGGCACCTCCGCACTAAGTCAGAGATACAAAATTCAGGTTTGATTACGTGCTACAATAAACTGGAAAACCCAGGGAAGAACACGGCCGCGTACAGATCTTCAACATTACCTGAACGATGGGGAATACAGCAAATCTTGGCTAAACAAACGCCTCCGACGTTACGTAAGGTAAAAGAAAATAACAGATGGTAAAAATGAGGTTTTCTAGCAGTTAACAAGTAAAAGCAATCAATTGATATCTTAATAAGAGATAGGAAAGCTACCACGCCTGCATAAGAATTACGAAAACAAGAGAAATAAAAAAAAAATATATTTTATTTATCCTGTCAAATGAAAGTGAGCAATGGATTGCCAGTAAATAAGTAAGAAACTATCTAGAAGCCACCGAGGTGTGGCTTTAAAGAAGATTTTTACTAATACTATCTAGAGTTATAACATAAAGGTAACGAGGGCGCTATAAAACTAAATTAGTGCCGAAAAGAACCTTCCTACTCAAATTAAAAAGGCGCAAATCAGTTTCTTTGGGCATGTTTTGAGAAGAAGAAAATTGAAATATTGCGACATCAGGGAAGACTAAAATGAAGATAAAGTTCAACAAACAGAGAATAAGCTGAAACGTTTTACACCGTGGTTTGGAAAGAGTCAAACTGATAAATAGCACTAGAAGCAGGTAGCTGTGGAGAGAGACTATCCCAACACCATATGGCATGGTACTTGATGAAGCTATATATATATATATATATATTGTCGCGTTTAGATAGGTGTTAAAGTTATGTGTGGTCCCGCCTGAGTATACGAGAAGATGATGATACGTGAGGCGTAAAGGTATAAGAAATAGATTTTCCACGAATAAATAGTTTAAGGAGAAGATCTGTCTCTGGACTGAGTAGTTTCTCTAGTGCAGCCTATCTATAAGACTATAATTTAATATAAGACAATCTTGCGCCTCCTTATATGTAGAAATATAAGTTACACTAACCACACACACACACACACACACACAGCTATGTGACAACAAGACACACAAACGTGAAAAAACTATGGTTAAAAGGGTATGGGTCTGACCAACACACAACGTTTGGTTCTTTTGTTGTTTATTATCATTAAACTTTACAACATCGAATATCTAAAAAAGAAAGATCAAATATATCAGAATTACAGATATATATATATATAGAAATAACAGAGTACCTGTGCCCTCCCCTCCTTGAGAAGATAAGAACCCAACAAGTTAATAACCCCAAAGGTCAAAAAGTTTAGCACTAGGTTACAGTATAGACAGTAAAGAAAAACAGAGTTCCTAATACGTGCTACTCCGTAAAGTCTTTTCTATGTTAATGTTAATATTTACTAACAGGATGGTTCTTGTGGCCAAGATAACATCTAGGGTAGTAAATCTCTGAAGACACCGCAACCAGCCCGACACAACTCAGAATGATTTGAGTTACAATGGCCGAAATGGACGATATACACTTTAATAAAGACTGCACGCAGCTCCACAAATAGATAGTTCACACCAACATGTAATGGCAGATAATATGCATTATACGAAATACCGTAGGCAGTCAGTGCATGTCAGGAAGGCTGTCCTTTTCTCAATAAGTTTATTCACATCACTCGACACTGAGCAATTACACTTCTGGTCAAATCAGATAACTAGATGACTAGATACATCTCACCAAAGATCTTGTTGTATTATTGATAACAGAACTCCATTTTTAACACTTTAACAATCAGGAGCTCAAACACATTCCGTCCACTCGCCATGACACACACTCGAATCTCTCCCCGCACTTCTCCCCTAGTTTCTCGTGAGCCAGCCAAGCATATCGGCTTAACGACGCTCAGCTGACTTTATCAGTGACCCGTATAAAATAAACAAACAAAGACCCCTGCTGAGCTAAACCTATAATAGGCACAGTTGTTATGAATTTTACTCATAACATCTGGTGTTCGTCATCAGCTCCACATTAGTGATGTTGTCCTAACCATATCAATCCTTTTTTCTAAGCAAGCACCCATTTATGACAGTCTGCTGCTTTTTAAACCTATTATGCTTTAAAAAAACAAAAAAAAAACAAAAAACTAGCGTGCAGCTGGGCATAAAATAAATAAAAATACAGAACGTGATAAATCTTTCAATGAGAAAAAAACAAACGTGTGGGTGTAACACATATTGTAAATATAAATAGAATTCCTAATCTAATTTCAACCGAGATAAACATCAGCATATTCACCATACTAGGTCCAGCATCGAGAGGTGGGGGGGAGCGACCAGTTTCCTTCCTCGCTGCCTTTTCCTTCCCTAACTCAAGCGAAAAGTCAGGTACCCATTTACAGCTGGGCAGACAAGAGCGTGATGATACCGTGAATCGAACCCGGAACCTCCGCGAGAGACCAGCACTCTAACCACTCTGTCAATCGGACGCTCTTTAAACCTTATATGCTTAAAAAAAATGGCGTGTAACTATGCTTCAACGCAAGAATGAAAAGAAAAATCCCAGTCCGGGATAAATCTCTGAATGAGCTAACCCAAACATGTGCACAAAACACAAATGGTAAATTTATAAATAGAATTCCTAAACCTAATTTAAACCGGCATAAACCTCAGCATAATAGCAACATTTTAAAAATGTTGGCAGGCAGGATGCATTTCATATGTCGTGCTCGAGTAAAAAAACAAAACAAACAACAGCAAATTATCGTGCGCGCCTTATCCAAACGGAAGCTCCACTTCGTTTCTAAAATTAGCAGACCTTAATGAGAAACTGTTTCTGTTAAAGGCTTCTTTTTTTTTAGAACATAGGAACGTTGCCTCGTTTTAGCGAGGCTAGCCTAGTTCCACTAGACACAAGGTCCGTCGGTTTTATTAGGGCGCTGTTACGCCTCTTTTTGCGCACCACAATGCGTTCATGATTTTGAAACCTCGCGGTGCTCAAATAGAACGTCGTTAGATTAAAATGACGTCAAATAAAATAATTACGTAGACGCGCGTGCAGAGTAACGGAAGTTGACTTTTGGCAGTGTCTCGAGCCGGTCAGGCTATGTTTAGTGTGTATCCTTTTGAGGCCGCTATGTCCGTCGTCATGCTTGTGTATAAAAAAAAAAGTGTCTGCACCTATTGATGCCAGGAGATTCGTATAATGTAGATGAGTATTCTGAGAATACTGTAAAATCATATACTTATGTCGCAGACCTCAACTTGACGGACTTTACGGAGAGGTGTTGAATGCACCATTATTGTTACAGTGTAATGGACTTGGAATTATGGCCCAGCAGAGTTGGCCGATTTGCAGATTATAATCATGAATCGTTATCTGTATGTGGAGCTGCATGTTGTGGGAAATGTGATTAAATTATGAGAATTGTCAACAAGAGTGAGCTGCAGTTACTTCACAATTTACTGTTGTCGTTTTCCATTAAACTTTTGAATTGCTATCACCCTAGATGTTACTTGTCCAACGCTATCATCAAGTTTAATCATTAAGATAACAGAATGGAACGCAACAAGCGCATTTCCAATTATAAAAAACTGCGTGGTTTAGTAAGAAACTAAAAGGCTTAAACCTCAACCCTTGCAGACCCAAGTAGAACAGTCCCAGTTAAGATGGTTTGGCCATGTCTGCAGAATGGGAGAAGATTGGCTGCTACGGCAGGTAAGGGAGGCTAAGAACCAGGGATCCAGACCTCCAGGACGACCCAGAGTGCGCTGGGAGGACAACATTAGAGAATCTCTGATGGACCGAGGACTAGAATGGAACTGGGCTAGAAGGAAGACAGCCGAAATGATAGTATGGCGCTCTGTTTCTTCCAAACCTCTACACCTCACTGTAAAAGATGAAAGACTAAGTAAGTGGTCTAGTAAGTAAAAGTTTGTCCAAAACGATGTTTAGGTTTCGCATGGATCCAAAATGGAAGGCAATTTTGGTCTCTGCAATGTTATGTTTTTAATTAAAATTACTCAGTGAACATATATGTTTATAAAATAAAAAGGTAAAGGATCCCGTTACACGTCCATTAAGGCATATTGGGAATATGGTGTTAGGTCCATATTTTCTGGACGACCTGCACACTAGGGGTGATGTGGTCAGCATCATGCCGGCCGCCTTAATTTTCCCAGAGTTGCTCTAGTACCCAATTCATGAGGCTGGGTTGACCCCGGAGCCGTTTGCGGTATAAAAAATCCCACCTCAACTGGGGATCGAACCATGGACCACCGAGCTAGGGAAGCCAGTGCTCTAACCACTGCGCTACCGTGGCTCATATTCTCGTTTGTTTGCTTTGTTATTTAATAGAGCGTGGAGCTGTCTCCGCAGATGGTCCCCTTGAAGAAGCCTACGCCAATGCGCACATTCTAGCGGCGGTGACTTCTGTAGCAATTTGTTTAACATTATGAGGTTGTGTGGTGTAAGCTGGAGATAAGGAATCTTATCCCAACTAACATAACTACCGATGTATGTTACGTCGGTCGGTCACACTCAAAATAGTAACTCGCGCCAGAAAAAAAGTGCAAACGCACGGTGTGCAACTTGCGCGGTCGTGGGTGTTATATAAAACACATACTTTGGCTTTTTTATTTTTATTTTTTTATTCTTTCACGAAATTAGCAGCGTTCGACAAAGAAAAAGTGCGTAAGAATTGGTGTGCATGAGCCCTCACCCGATGTACAAATCATGAAAACTTGAAAGTTTATGTTAAAACCACTTATTATCAGGGAACACTCTTTGAAAATCTATCCACGCACTTTCACACGAAATGTTGTCATCAAAGAACTTTTAAATTGAATCTAAAATAACATAATTCTTGCCGTGTGTACGTTGGTCACAGCTGAGGAATAAAACCGTGTTGAAAAATTGTATTGTTTCCATTATATATATACTCTCCCGAAAATAGTTACAATCAAGAAAGAAAATCCCTTCAAATGACGGTGTTCATGAACAGTTTGATTACACTGTATAATGGAAAGAAACCAAAAACACTCCAAGAATGTACTTCTATCTGCTCATCCGGGAACGGAAACAGCACACTATAATTAAAAACCCGTCAAGTTTGACCGGTTATTGCTAGTCCTAAATATAAAATTCCAGCTTTTTCTATCAGTGCGTAACGCTAAGTGTTGCAACTTTAGTTGAAAGTTAGATATTAATTGTATTGTTTCCCTTATATGTAGTCTCCCGAAAATAGGATCCCTTACCAAAGAAGAATGGGCAAATGACGGTGTGCACAAAAATATATTTATAGAATGTGTAATCCCGTATACACATATTAGGATCCTCGCTGCTGCTACGTAGTTCGTGTACTGTGGTGATGCACAGCGGTTTTTATAAAACACTTTTGAATAAGTAAAATTGCCGTTTGGTATAGGTGCTTTTGAATTTAATTCCTGTCTTATGACTGGCTTTTACACTAGTGATTGTATAAATGATCAATATTATTATTATTTCCTTTTAGAGCATAAAGCCAGCACTGTAACTGACCCCCTTGCAGGAAGCCTGCACAAAACATTCACATGCTTTTGTAGCGTTGGTTTATGTAGAGATTTTTTTAACCTGATGAGGTTACCAAACCCATGCAAAAAAAACGTCATATTAGTGGCCTTGTAAGATGTTGTATGAGAGAGAATTAGTCCCATTTTTTCTTTATCTATAAACTAGTAATGCCCGGTAATTTATACGTATATAAATATACATTTATTATGGATATATATATATATATATATATATATATATATATATATATATATATATATATATATATATATATATATATATATATATATATATATATATATATATATATATATATATATATATATATATATATATATATATATATATATATATATATATATATATATATATATATATATATATTTATATATTTATATATTTATATATATTTATTTATTTATTTATTTATTTATTTATTTATTTTTATTTATTTTTATTTATTTATATTTATTTATATTTATTTATATTTATATTTATATTTATTTATACGAGTATATGTATATATATCTTGAATTCCTGCCCATGCAATTTTTGTTCAGCTATTCCGAATGTTTCTTCATTGTTAAGGGTCACAAAGGGAGCCGCGCTGGTGTAATGGCTACAACGTTGTACTGGCGACCAGGTGTTCATGGTTCAAACCCGGCCGTCGACGTTTGAAGAAACGTTTACGACCGGAAATTTGACTGAATAACCTGAACGGCTCCTGCACATAAATCCCGTGTGGATGGGAAGGAGCGAAGCTCCTGACCGGGTTGGAAGGAAAGTCCACTGACCCCCCAGCCTCGCAATGACATGTCATTGGGCCGAAAGAGCTGGAAAGCTCGAGTGCCGCTGGTTAAAAAAAAAAAAAAAGGGTCACAAAATAAGTAATTGGCTAGGGGTGGTAGGAAATAAAACCCGTAGGTTCGGGGTATTTGAATCCGAAAAGCCGGCCCTGTTTATTTCAAAGCTCCCCTTATTTCTCCGATGTTCCCACTACGTGGCTGGCTTGCTTTGAAAGAAATTACAAATTAAAGTTTCTCTTTCTCTCTCCCTGTATCACTCTCTGTCTCTTAATCTCACTCTCTTGCCCTCATTGTTTAAACAAAATACGATAAAGAGAATCGTATTCTACTTTAAAGCAGGTCAGCAGACAGGTCATTAAACATGAACCCAAATGTCTGTCATATAACTCCGAAGACACGTTCCCGCCAATAAATAAACGAATAATAAACGAGTAATTGGTCTCTTGATTAACTGTTTTTATTTTTCAGATACCACTAGTTCTGTTTCTGTTTTTTTTTTCTTTGCCTTTATTCCTCATTATTGTTTTGTTTTCTTTTACAAATTTCATCTTCTTCCGCGTTTCTTTTCTTATCCTTCTTCTTATTTTTTTCTCTTGTCTGTTTTTCTTCTGCTTCTTCTTCCACTTATTTTTTTTAAAATTCATTAACCTTTTCATCCAATGCCATAATTCCCGCCGTAAGGTACTTCGGTTGGTCGGTCAGTCACACTTTTTCTATTTTCGAGAGAGTGCGTTAACTTTCGAGCACAGCTGTAGTGGGTTTGATGGTATTGTATGATGGTGATATTGCTAAGTGTGATGCATGAGGTCAGCTGTGAAGGCTCCTGAGATAAAATGTAGCTGTGAATTGTCAGAAGGCCCTTCTTGCTACCACTACGACCTCACACCTATCTTTTTTTTACTAATGAATGTGGCTACGTTAAATGTCTAGGGTAATGATATGTAATGTGTTGTGGTAGTTACATACACACACACAGATATTTACTAAGTCTAATAATATTAATAAATGTTATAATACACTGAACTAACTCAAGTGTGTAAAAATTGGATAGTAATTTTCTTACATTTATTTGTTCTGAACCAAGGTTTTATTTTGGCCAGAACATATGAAAGGTTTAGCAATTATGAAAGAAATGCATGAATATTACATAATAAATGCAAGGTGTGTACATATATATGTTACTAGACTAGTTAATATTATTACTGTTTATAGTAGTAATCTATTTGGGAGAATATTTAATGGATGTGCTGTTGGAATGGCCTCATCACTCTCTGTCTATGGTGACTACACATTGTCCAGTTATTTGATGGAAATGTTATGGGTGTTTAGCAAATAAGTTGAGTTGGTGAATTCTCAGCAGACCAGGCGCTCACGTAGCTTGAAGGTGTAGCTCTGGTGCTGAGATCTGGTGGCCCCACCTCTCCGTGCTTGGGGCAATATCAGAAGGTTGGTGGCCCCACCTCTCCGTGCTTGGGGCAATATCAGAAGGTTGGTGGCCCCACCTCTCTGTGCTTGGGGCTATAATAGGCTGCTCTGACCAAATGTTACTGCACGGGTCCACTCTGGTAAAATTCAACAACTCATTTGACACCACAGTGGTGCCAACTGAAACTCACAGCTCTGCAATCAAAGTATTAGTCATGTGTCAGAATTCCATCCTCTAACCATTTCTGGACACAACACTACACAACAACAACACCACATAGACGGGTCAGATCTTTCTGACCAAACAACACATCTTACCAAGTTGGTTTCACATAGGATAAGTTCTCCCAGACTACAGATTCTGAAATATGTTCATTAGCTTCCTGCCATAGAATAGGATAGGTGATATGTTCCACTGATCTCAACACCTGATCTGTCCTTCATAATCCTTGCTGGAGTTTATGTATTTTATTTGTCTCTAGACCCTGAACTGGGGCGGGGGGTCTAGAGCGAATCCTTACTTGTTGTAAGGGACAGATTATGCTATTGCAGTATCAAATCACTCGAAACCTTAAACAAATATTAAAATGTACAAAGAAATAATTTCAGTCTTACCAGAATTATGAATATAAAACACAGTTAAATGCTAGCAAAACTCAGCTGAGCTGCTGGCCTTAGGATGGCGTCCCTCTAAATATTTCAATAGCTTCTGGGAATTACATCACTTAATAATTCACTGTGTCTACTAGGACAGCTTATAATGAATGGCACAAAATGCGCGTCTGAGCGCCGATAATATATTCATCTATGGCCAATCACTGCCTTTTCTTTTTCAAATTCAAATATCCTACCACAAAGTCATTTCAGTCATACCTCAGTCAAGTATGCCTTATTGTCTGTTGGTCCGTCCGTCTCTACTTGCGTTTCACAAAAAAACACACTTGTTTTTTGAACCAACCCTGCCTTCCCCTACACAATTTTGCCTTTAAAGTTATTTTTAGCCACAATTCACCATCCCACCCCGTCTCTTCATTCCAACTAGATTTTAGCACTTGCGTCTTCAAGGCCACAATTTTTTGAAAATTAGTGACATGTTTTATTTCAATGCAGACGCTCGCTGATATGAACAACACAGTCTTTTGTCAATATCTTTCTTATTATCTGTCCGTTTGTATAAATGAAAGCATATTATTTCACTGCTCAAGATGGGCCATCCGGCCAGCTAGGTTTTATATTCCTAACATTATTATTAAGAAAAGTTACTTTTCAAATATTTTCTAGAATCTTCTCATCACTGCATTCAAATAAACGGACTAAGTTATCGCAAAAGCGTCCAAGAAATGACTGTGGCGTATAATATCCAAGGTCCCTTTTGTCGATTTCTTTACTTTATGTCAACTTGGGGAACGTGACTTTTTCCTCCTTTCCCCACCAATTTGCGTCCTTTTAGCCTTGCTAGTTTCAAGCACGCGTTCAATCAGATTTTTCCTTTTGATCTCCGTTCTCATCCCGTTCCGTTTTGCCTTCAAGTCTAACAATTTAATTTCCATGGCGGGTGATGACCCGCGGCGTGGGCGATCATGTATTCTAGCAGCTTACGCATTAGTTTTTATCCCTACGTTGTATCATTGGAGATATTGTAACGTTGTATCACGGTTAATTTTGTGACACATCTCCCCACTTGAAAACATGCCTACGGCAAGTTCTAAAACCAGTGATACACATAGATAAAATCTCTCCTTACGCCTGCCATTACTCTACTTTTGATCACAGGGGTGCCGACTGAGGAAATCTGCACCGACATTCAATTTGCCTGGGATATATTGGATACTAAACTGATAAGGTTGTAGCAATAAAGACCACCTCAGCAATCTTGCGTTTTCATGCTTAGCCTGAGATAAGAATACGAGAGGCTGATGATCCGTCTCGACCACAAAAGTCCTACCATACAGATAGATTTGAAACTTCTTTATTGCCCAGACTAACGCTAAACATTCTTTTTCGCTTGTGGAGTATCCTTGTTCCGCCTTATTCAATTTGCGGCTTGCATAAGCGACTGGTTTCAGTTCCCCATCGGGTAAAGATGATCTTTGCAACAAAGCCGCTCCGAGTCCTACATTACTGGCATAGGTTCTTAAGACAAAGTCCTGTGTCAAATCAGGCAGTTTGAGAATAGGTTTGCTAGTGAGTTTTTCCTTTAAGTCTTGGAACGCTAATTCACTTTGCGCAGTCCAATTAATTTTATCTGGAAGTCCCTTGCGAGTCAGATCAGTCAGAGGAGCACAAATAGAGTTAAAATCTTTGATATATTTTTGATAAAATCCGCATAACGACACGAATGATCGCACATCCTTTTTTGTTTGTGGTCTATGTGCTCTCTGCAGTTTTTCCAAGTTCTTGGGATCAGGGGTCATGCTACCCTGATATACAGTGTGTCCCAAGAATTCCAACTCTTTGCATCCAATGCAACTTTTTGTTGGCCTAGCAGTCAAGTTCGCCTCCCTAAGCCTATTAAATAACATTTCTAGAGCTTCAATGTGTTCTTCAAATGTCTCTGTGGCGACGAGAATATCATCCATGAAATTCGTGATACATGGGTTATTCAGGGGATCCAACAATTTGCGCATCATCCTTGAAAATACACTCGGAGCATTTTTCAGTCCGAATGGTAGCATGTTGAATTCATAATGTCCATCCGAAGTGCTAAAAGCCAAATAAGGTCTCACTTCAGGCTTCACTGGGATCTGGTAATAGCCTTTACTAAGATCCACCTTTGAAAAGTATTTTGCCTTGTTCAGTCTGGCAAATAACTGTTTTGTGTCTGGTAATGGATCCACTTGTCCTTCTGTGACAGCATTCAGTTTCCTGTAATCTATGCACAGTCTGTGTTCCCCAGACGGTTTTCTCAACAATACGACACTAGAGCTAAAAGATGATTCACTGTGTGAAATAATCCCCTCCTTCAACAAATAATCTATTTCTTCCTTCAATGCCTTCTCCTTCGCAAACGGAATAGAATAGGCTCTCATACAGATTGGGTTTGAGTCTACCAGTTTCATGTCATACTGTAGCAAATTTGTATGGACTGGTTTATCTGTTAATACATCTGTATGTTCCTCCAGAACCTGTTGAACTCTCTCCCTCTGGTTTTTAGTCAGGTGCTTACTGACTTTTACCTGTGCTGCTGTTTCACAAGGATGTAATGGGTATTCATGTGAGGTGAGTGGTTCCTTTTGCATTTGAGTTGCGATAGCTAAGGTCAGTAAGGGGGTGCTTTCCTGGAGTGGTCTGTCCAGATACTTCTTTAACAGGTTTACATGATAAACTTTCTCCTTCCCCTTTTTGTCAATTTTATAGTTTGTTCTAGACACCTTCTCTAGAACCGTATATGGACCTTGCCATCCAATTTGTAATTTATTCTGGCTACCGGGTAGTAGAAGCAGCACCTTCTCTCCCACTGCCAGTTCTCTGTCCTTTGCCTTTCTATTAAAATATGCTGCATGTTTCTTCCTGGCTTGTTTCAAATTATCATTTGCCAGTTTCCATCCAGCTTTCAAACGAGTGGTCAGTTCGTTCACGTATTGATAAGATGAGGTAACAGTCTCTTCCGCCTTCTCATCTGTCCAGGTCCTTAATAGGGCTACATCCCGACCTTTAATTTATCATACGTATTTTTCATGGAACCCGTCTGGTCCCGTCCATTAGAAGCACTATAGTGAGGACTTTTCTTCCTAGAATCATCACTCACAAATCGATCACTACCAATTTTTTTCTGGGGTTTGTCTCCCCACTTTAGATTGCTTATGAGAGATCTTCGCTCTCTTTTCTGTTCTTCCAGTTTATATAAGTCTGATCGAGGGATTGTCATCTTATCCTGGGTAAAATTTCTTCTTTGTACTCTTCGCATAGTGGCCATGTTAATCCATTCAAGTGAAGACTGGGTGTGAAAAGGGGGCTCCCATTGCACTTTGTCTCCTTGAGTACCATAATTTTTCTTTCCAGGCCTAATTTTGCCCCGTGGCGTTTCTAGGTCCTGCACATATTTTCCCTTTGTGGGTGTTCCCTCATGAAATATGCCACATGCTTCTACAAAGTTTTCAATATCGACATTTACGTCGGGCCAATAGTATTTGCGAGCAACCTTTTGGCAGATGGTACCGACATTTTCATGGTCCCCATCTTTTCCAACATGTAAGCTCCTTATTAAATTTGCCCTATATATCTTGGGAAGAACCAACTGTCCGTGACCAGTGGATCTAGTTCCTGTCTTCCTATATAGCAATCTGTTCTTCATAAAATATTTCCCCTTGCTCGGAGGTGTGTGGCATTTGGGCAATTTTTTAAAACATGGCTTGAGTGTCCTATCCTCAGCCTGCGCCTTCCTCATCTCCTCTGGATGAGCATTTATAGGTTCACCTTCTTCCTCCTTGTGACGTACGTCTAAGTATGACAAATGAATTTCCCTGACTCGATGGATGATAACAGAATATTGGCCTCTCATAACTTTAGAACCCCTGATCATCTGTTGTAACTTTTACCGGCAGGCAGCGGTACCATCAAAGAACAGGCTGATCTTCGGAATTCAACGTGGAGCGGCCGCGATCTAAAGAATCAGGGACTTGCAGCTCACAGAGTTAGCTTCTCGGGAAATTTTCGCACTCTTATGCGAGCAGCCTGAGACGGAAGAAAATCGGTAGACCGGGGAAAACGTAGGAATCGCAACGTTTAACACATCGGCGAGGTACCCCGAATTTTGCTCAAGATCAAGAAAGGTGCGAAAATTTAACACGCCCCATTCAAGTTACATTCGAGAAGTATAAATAGAGAACTCCGATAAACTGCATTTTATCGTTCGCTCTGACAGAATCCTAGTTGCACTAGCATAGTCGGATCCCTGCTGGATTTCATCTACCTTCGTGACTATTGGAGTGTATTCTTTCTGTGCAGACGGTAATTTATACATTAGCTTCGAGTGATCATTGGTCGAGTTATTTCTATTGATTTCAATGGATTGTGGTGTAAATTTAACCTTATTAAATAAACCCATTTTCAAAGTTCTAGTGCAAACTAATGTTACAGCTAAAAGTATTTCCTAATACAATTGACGCGTAAATTTATTTTGCAGACGTTAAAGAGAATTATAACTTTAATACAGTTTAGTTCTGTATAGATAGATGTGCTTTTAATTATTTTTAACTCACGGGAAGTTTTCCTGATTTGTTAATTGACGACGCTAATAAGTAAATAGG
This sequence comes from Oreohelix idahoensis, assembly GCA_024509875.1. Classification (NCBI taxonomy): domain Eukaryota; kingdom Metazoa; phylum Mollusca; class Gastropoda; order Stylommatophora; family Oreohelicidae; genus Oreohelix; species Oreohelix idahoensis. Next base: position 34,333 of record JAMPIV010003019.1, read on the forward strand.
CTAACTGTAATTATCGCGTCAGATTATAATATGATTTGTAATGCATTTCTTGTTTTGATTATCTTTCATTCAGAACGATCATTCAACCTGCATCCCAGCAATTATTAACTATATACAGAGTTCTGCCAAACTCAATTTGATAACTCCAGTAACATATGAACTTTTTTAAAGCTAAACTTGTGGCGACCTGTAATGGGCCCCGCTCCTCTGAACGTAACTGAGAAAAAAGCCATTCAAGAAACACTTTAAAAATACTAGTTCATATAGAGTCCTTAAAGGAAACTAGAAGCAGAACATATTTTATTCACTGCCCCTATTTGTGAAGAAAAAGCATCGATACCTGAACACTGTCTGTCACGCATATTCAGTGGATTTTAACCCCCCCCCCCCCCCCCCCCCCCCCCCGAAGAAGAACTTACCTCAGTGTTTTTTCTTAACTTGTGACATTACGGAAAAAGGAAGTTATCTCCGCCAGCTGTGCCAATTTTAGGAACCACACCATACCTCACGCTTAGCCAAGTGCCTGTGCCTTTCTTTAGGAACTTTATCTAATAAACAAACAGTACCGTTAAACTTCAACGTCCAGCGATTTCGGGACACTTTGTTAACTTAAACAACCCGCAAAATCTGGGGCTGTACACGGAAGAAATTACTTTTACCTAAGTCAAGTCTTAGTGCTGTGTTTTTTTATGTATTTCCTATGAAGTGCCAGAATTCACCTTTCGGTAAGTCTGCGTGTGTGTTTGTTGGGATGGCCAGCCCTAGTGTGTTTTTTTTTGAATGAAAGGAGATTTATCTTTTCTTTACCCTTTTAATTAGTTCGACCTTATACTAAGGTGCATTATATTCCTTGTACGGGATCTCTCCTAGTGGGATTGGGTAACTGTGTTCATTCCCCCCTCCCGTAAAATTTGTTGATTTAAAGGGAGACAATTGAGAACCCTAGCTTTCCTCTACCCCCCCCCCCCCCCCCTTTTCTGTAACCCCTTGCCTCAGAGTAATAAATTTACCAGTGGGTTAAATTGCCTATCTCTGATCACCCCCCCCCCCCCTTTCTTGTCTTTGGGACCGGGTTTTGTCTGTTAGTAGATATAAACGGGAAACGGTGGATGGGATATTTCTCCTCAAAAGCCCCTCTTCCCTAGTTATATTTGTATTCTGTAACTTTTTTGATTTTTGACTGTAAATGTACAATTATGTGTGAGTCCTTTATGATAATAAAGGTATGAATATTTATTTGTGTTGGTTATCGGTTGGCCTAAAACTCCAAACATTTCCATCTGTGTAGTTTGTATTCATGTACGTTGAGCGACAGAATCACCAAAATCGGTGAGCGCGCCTGAGCGACTGGAACTGACAGAATTGTTTGTGCAGAAGAGAGATAGGAGTAGTCTGTGAGAAAACAGATATTGTCGTAATAAGAGACTGTCCTTGCTCCTTCCCAGCGCTTGTGAATCTACTACCTCATTCACCTAAATCCTTATTCTCACAGAGCCTTTAATATCACTTTACACTCTAAAGGGACCAATATTCATCAGCACCCTCTCAGATAAAAATTACGACAATATATGGTTAGCTCGTTCGGGATTCTGAACTTAGTTAAAATAGAGTGTGGTTGATTGTCTTTGTGAAGTAGGGTATAATCTTTAAAAGTATTACTTCCCCTAGACCAAGCCGTTCAGTATTTTGGGCCAACCACACAATAATTAAGACAGGTTTGTTTTTCCACAGGAACAGGCAGTTAGTGATAATAAAAGATTGTCACATTTGTATTCTCTGGCAGAGGGAATTGAAAATTTTGGTTATATAATTGCTGGGACTGCGTGATTGTTTTACAATCACTAAAGGTTATGAAGCGTTTGAGTTGAGCTAAGCTAAAGACGGATTGTTCTGATTTTTTTAAAATTAAGTTAACTACGTCTCATCTCAAAAATTGTCTTCAGGGACGGAGTTTGTTGTTAGAGAATTAACATTTTCTGGGAAATTTTTTTTTTCCTTTTAAATTGTTTAATATAAATTTTTTCTCTACTGTTAGTAAGAGTAGATTCTTTTCTAGTGTAACTTACCATTTAATTGGCATAGTTGCTTGCGTTACGAGTCTTAAGTGACAATAATAGCGGCGATAAGTTAACACACGAGGTCATTCAGTAAATTTTTTTACTTTGTTTTTCTCGTAGCGGCTTGGAGTTTTTCCCCTTCTTGTTCCATCTTACTATTCTCTAGTCTTAGAAGCATCCAGTTCTTTGACAATGGCTGAGAGAATTAGGATAAGATCCATTTTGAGACAGGAAGCGAAAGACTCAGGATTAGACACAGAAGCCGCGAATCTGTTTATCACCCAGGAACTGCAAATATATGACGCGGAGCAACAAAGAGCAGAAGCAGAGAGGAAGGAAGAGAAACAAAGGGCAGAAGCTGAGAGGAAGGAAGAAAAAGAGAGAGAAGAGAGGGCAGAAGCTAGGAAGAAAGAAGCGGACGATCGTCAATTAGAACAGAAGAAAATTGAGGCAGAAATGGAAGCCCGCAGAGAGAGAGAAAGAGAGAGGGAAAGACAACATGAATTAGCGCTCAAGGCTTTAGAGAGTCGGAGTGCCTCTACTTCAAATAATGGAGAGCCGTCTTCGCCCCAGTCTCAAACAATGGATCTCTCCAGCACTCAGTCTGCCCAATTAACTGCGATGTCTTTCGCTTTAGAGTCTTTTCCTAGCCCTAACGAAAAAATTGACAGCTACCTAGAAAAATTCGAGAGACTCGCGAATCTTTATGGGTTAGAAAGTACCCGCTGGGCGCTCAAACTTTCAACGTCACTGAAAGGCAATGCTTATGACGTGTACACAAAGCTGGGACCGAATCAACATGATTACGACATGTTGAAGAAGGCCTTACTACAGCAGTTTGAGATGACTGCCCGAAAGTTTCTGCAGTGGTTCAGAAACAGCCGAAAAGAGAGCACGGAAACATTTCCCCAGTTCTCTTCACGTCTCACGGGTTATCTGACAAAGTGCATTGAATTATCTGACCTACCTCTTACATATGAGGGACTACTTGAACTTGTTCTTGTGGAACAGATAAAGGCAACTATGTCAAACGAAACCCGTAGATTTTTGGCTGAACAGGGCGCAGTCAGGCTTGAGGACATACTCAATAAGGCCGAACGCTATACCAATGCAATGGCCGAACTTCCCAGCACTAAACGTAAACCCACAGATGAGCCATCTCGTAAACAAAATCTAGAGCAGTCATCCTATTCCTCTAATTCCTCTCAGAATTATAACCAACGAGAAAATAATACCCAGAGACCTCCCCAGGAAAAATCGAAATTCTACAAAACCCGATACCCCCCCAACAACAATTCTGATCAACCCACCAAGCCTACGTGGCAGCGCGGCCACCAAGGTCAAGGAAAAGGAAAGACCCCTACACCAGGAACGTCTGATCAGGGCAAACAAACCGGTCCAAACCGCGTTGGATGTTTGCATACAGCCTCGAAAGGTAGAGTCAATGTCAGTGATTCTCAACCTGAGAGGGACCGACCCTCAACTCGAGGAACTGTAATTTTGAATGGTACCTCAACCACTTGTCTCTTTGACACTGGATTAAGTTTTAGTTGTATTGTTGCTAGACACCTAGTCAAACCAGGTCAGGAGACAGAGGAAACCGTCAAACTTAGTGGAGTGTTTAAGAGTGATGCGCCCAGGACGCTGCCTATCGCACTGGTAGAAATACACTCTGATTTTGTCAGAAGAGTTATAAAAGCGGCCATTATGGATGATCCTATCTACCCAGTTATCCTGGGATGTAGATATGTGTTTATTGGGAGACCAAAGGAGCCGATTGTGGCAGTGGTAAACACAAGAGGGCAAGCCAAGAAGGAGAGGGAGCCTGCGCCAAATTTGTTGCCGAACGAACTGAAGGAGGCGCAACAAAAGGACCCTACTCTAGAGCTCTGCTTTAAAAAAACTGCCCATGGCTAAGGACCCCAGACACAACGGAGACATCTTTTCTAAGGATGGCGTATTGTATCGTAGAACGGGAAACCCGGACACGGGGAATAACCAGCTCCTAGTTCCGACGCAGTACCGAATCCAGATCTTAGAGATGGGGCACTCTCTTCCCTTTAGCGGACATATGGGACAAAACGCCACTATTCAGCGAATAAAAACCCACTATTGGTGGCCAGGAATGAACTCTGACATTGTCAGGTACGTGAAATCCTGCGCCCAGTGCCAACGGGTAGCACCCAAGCACTAGACACCCCCAGTACCTATGGGGCAAATGCCAATAGTAGGGACTCCATTTGAACGGGTTGCTGTCGACACTATTGGTCCTCTGGAAAAGACCAAAAGAAGGAACAGGTTCATCCTGACCTTAGTTGACACTTGCACTATGTGGGCCGAAGCTGTACCGCTAACATGCATAGATTCCAAGCATGTTGCAGAAGCCCTCGTGCAAATTTTTACACGGTTGGGATTCCCTCAACAAGTTTTGACGGACAATGGATCCCAATTCCGTAGCCTGTTAATGGAGGAGATCTTTAAGATCTTGAGGGCCAAACATATCCACACAAGTCCCTACCATCCGGCCGGAAATAGGCTCGTGGAACGTTTTAATGGCAGCCTCACCACCATGTTACGTAAGCTGGGTCAGGAGAAACCGGAAGACTGGGACCTATATATATCGGCTGCCTTATTCGCCTACCGAGAGGTTCCCCAAGCGTCTACGGGATTCCCGCCTGCTACACTTTTATTTGGCAGACCTATAAAGGGGCCATTAGAAGCCTTACTTCGGTCCCTGACAGACCAAAAGGCTGACGAGACAGTCGTCTCTGCAAGCAAGTATGTATCTGAGCTCAAGGAAAGGCTAAAGCTAGGATGGGATCTAGCTACAACCAACCTTACGAAAGCCCGCGCTAAACACGCTAAAAGATACAACAAAGCTGCAAAAGAGAGAGAGCTCCAACCAGGGGAGAAAGTTTTGTTGCTACTCCCAACCGGAAGCAATAAACTTCGCATCGGATGGCAAGGACCGTTTACCGTCCTTAAAAAGATCTCACGTACCAATTACAAGATCTCCATCAAAGGAAAGGAGAAGGTCTTCCACATAAATCTGCTAAAGAAATATTTGGAAAGACCGGTGCCATCCTCCGAGCATCTCCTGGCTGTCGCCATAGCAACGGAAGACGAGGAAGATGATGATGGTTGCATGGAGTATCCACTGCAACCCACAGAATCCTTTAAAGATGTCAAGTTCGGCGACAATCTCTCACCTGAACAACAAACAGAAACCAGGGCTCTACTAAAACAGTACAGTGCAGTCTTAACGGATGTACCTGGTCGAACAAATCTCATTGAATTTGATATGAAATTAACAAACGAGACCCCTGTTCAAACCAGAGTTTATCCCATCCCATACGCTAAAGCGGATGCACTTCGCGGAGAAATAGACAAGCTGCGTCAGGCAGGAATGATCAGTGAGTCTACATCTCCTTACAGCTCGAGTGTAGTGCTGTTGCAGAAGCCCAAATAAGGAAGTTCGGCTGTGCATTGATTACAGGTTGCTAAACGCTGTAACGGAATTCCAGCCCGAACCTCTCCAAACTGTTTCTGAGTTGTTCACCAAGCTCAACAAAGCAAAGATCTTCTCCAAGATTGACCTCAGTAAAGGTTATTATCAAATTCCAGTCATGGAGGAAATTAAACCTTTGTTAGCTTTCAGCACTAGCGAAGGACATTACACATTTAATGTGATGCCGTTCGGTTTGCATAACGCACCAGGAGTGTTCACCAGGATGATGAGGAAGCTTCTAGAGCCTTTGCAAAGTCCCCATATCCATAATTTCATGGATGACATATTAATTGCATCGGAAACCTATGAAGAACATATTGCTACGGTTGCTATGCTCCTCAGGAGACTACAGGAAACGGGTCTCACAGCCAGACCTAGCAAATGTCTCATCGGGTTTGAACAGTTAGACTTCCTGGGGCATACTATTTCTCACGGATGCAGTTGGCCTATTAAGAAGAACGTGGAGAAAATTGTGGCAGCAAAAAGACCCCGAACGAAGAAAGACGTACGTTCCTTCATATCGCTATGTGCATACTATCAGAAATACATCCAGAACTTCAACGAACTGACAGCACCTCTGACTGACCTCACCAAGAAAGGTTGTCCTGATAAGGTCATATGGGATCAAAAGTGCGAACACGCGTATAGCACTTTGAAAGGACAGTTGTCGGCATACCCCATCCTAAGGTTACCTGACCTTAAGAAACCTTTCATACTGAGAGTTGACGCGTCAGGTCAGGGCATCAGGTCAACATTGCAGCAAGCCGATGACAGTGACCTGAACATGCTATTTTCAGTTGCCTATGGCAGTCGGAAACTGAATAAAGCGGAACGCAACTACAGTGTCGTTGAAAGAGAATGTCTCGCTCTGATTCATGGCATCAGACGCCATCATGAGTTTCTGTATGGTACTTCTTTCACGGTGCAAACAGACCATGCTCCACTAGCTTTCCTGGGTGCCAAGAAGGAATTCAACGCAAGGATAATGCGTTGGGCCTTGCTATTGAGTGTTTAATCCTTCAAAGTGGAATATATTCCAGGAAAACAGAATGTCGGAGCTGACTTCTTGAGTAGAAACTGGACCACGGAGGAAGAGGAGAAAATCGACGATGCCAATCACCCTAAAACTACCGATCAGGGCAGCTTCATTGTCATAAATTAAACATGAAAACGAGTTTCCATGTCTCAAAAGTGGGGACGATTGTGACGTACGTCTAAGTATGACAAATGAATTTCCCTGACTCGATGGATGATAACAGAATATTGGCCTCTCATAACTTTAGAACCCCTGATCATCTGTTGTAACTTTTACCGGCAGGCAGCGGTACCATCAAAGAACAGGCTAATCTTCAGAATTCAACGTGGAGCGGCCGCGATCTAAAGAATCAGGGACTTGCAGCTCACAGAGTTAGCTTCTCGGGAAATTTTCGCACTCTTATGCGAGCAGCCTGAGACGGAAGAAAATCGGTAGACCGGGGAAAACGTAGGAATCGCAACGTTTAACACATCGGCGAGGTACCCCGAATTTTGCTCAAGATCAAGAAAGGTGCGAAAATTTAACACGCCCCATTCAAGTTACATTCGAGAAGTATAAATAGAGAACTCCGATAAACTGCATTTTATCGTTCGCTCTGACAGAATCCTAGTTGCACTAGCATAGTCGGATCCCTGCTGGATTTCATCTACCTTCGTGACTATTGGAGTGTATTCTTTCTGTGCAGACGGTAATTTATACATTAGCTTCGAGTGATCATTGGTCGAGTTATTTCTATTGATTTCAATGGATTGTGGTGTAAATTTAACCTTATTAAATAAACCCATTTTCAAAGTTCTAGTGCAAACTAATGTTACAGCTAAAAGTATTTCCTAATACAATTGACGCGTAAATTTATTTTGCAGACGTTAAAGAGAATTATAACTTTAATACAGTTTAGTTCTGTATAGATAGATGTGCTTTTAATTATTTTTAACTCACGGGAAGTTTTCCTGATTTGTTAATTGACGACGCTAATAAGTAAATAGGCTAACTGTAATTTATCGCGTCAGATTATAATATGATTTGTAATGCATTTCTTGTTTTGATTATCTTTCATTCAGAACGATCATTCAACCTGCATCCCAGCAATTATTAACTATATACAGAGTTCTGCCAAACTCAATTTGATAACTCCAGTAACATATGAACTTTTTTAAAGCTAAACTTGTGGCGACCTGTAATGGGCCCCGCTCCTCTGAACGTAACTGAGAAAAAAGCCATTCAAGAAACACTTTAAAAATACTAGTTCATATAGAGTCCTTAAAGGAAACTAGAAGCAGAACATATTTTATTCACTGCCCCTATTTGTGAAGAAAAAGCATCGATACCTGAACACTGTCTGTCACGCATATTCAGTGGATTTTACCCCCCCCCTCCCCCCCCCCCCCCCCCCCCGAAGAAGAACTTACCTCAGTGTTTTCTTAACTTGTGACATTACGGAAAAAGGAAGTTATCTCCGCCAGCTGTGCCAATTTTAGGAACCACACCATACCTCACGCTTAGCCAAGTGCCTGTGCCTTTCTTTAGGAACTTTATCTAATAAACAAACAGTACCGTTAAACTTCAACGTCCAGCGATTTCGGGACACTTTGTTAACTTAAACAACCCGCAAAATCTGGGGCTGTACACGGAAGAAATTACTTTTACCTAAGTCAAGGCTTAGTGCTGTGTTTTTTGATGTATTTCCTATGAAGTGCCAGAATTCACCTTTCGGTAAGTCTGCGTGTGTGTTTGTTGGGATGGCCAGCCCTAGTGTGTTTTTTTAATGAAAGGAGATTTATCTTTTCTTTACCCTTTTAATTAGTTCGACCTTATACTAAGGTGCATTATATTCCTTGTACGGGATCTCTCGTAGTGGGATTGGGTAACTGTGTTCATTTCCCCCTCCCGTAAAATTTGTTGATTTAAAGGGAGACAATTGAGAACCCTAGCTTTCCTCTACACCCCCCCCCCTTTTCTGTAACCCCTTGCCTCAGAGTAATAAATTTACCAGTGGGTTAAATTGCCTATCTCTGATCCCCCCCCCCCCCCCTTTCTTGTCTTTGGGACCGGGTTTTGTCTGTTAGTAGATATAAACGGGAAACGGTGGATGGGATATTTCTCCTCAAAAGCCCCTCTTCCCTAGTTATATTTGTATTCTGTAACTTTTTTGATTTTTGACTGTAAATGTACAATTATGTGTGAGTCCTTTGTGATAATAAAGGTATGAATATTTATTTGTGTTGGTTGTCGGTTGGCCTAAAACTCCAAACATTTCCATCTGTGTAGTTTGTATTCATGTACGTTGAGCGACAGAATCACCAAAATCGGTGAGCGCGCCTGAGCGACTGGAACTGACAGAATTGTTTGTGCAGAAGAGAGATAGGAGTAGTCTGTGAGAAAACAGATATTGTCGTAATAAGAGACTGTCCTTGCTCCTTCCCAGCGCTTGTGAATCTACTACCTCATTCACCTAAATCCTTATTCTCACAGAGCCTTCAATATCACTTTACACTCTAAAGGGACCAATATTCATCAGCACCCTCTCAGATAAAAATTACGACACTCCTTCTTCTGTGACCTGGTCTGCACTGTCGCCATGATCACAGGTCTCTCGGGATTCCCCAAGAAGACGTATCTACACCCCAATATCAGAGGGTAGATTGGTTCGTCTATCACTGCTGCTCTGATTTCTCCTTCCACATAGCGAGTTTTCACCGTTATCCTTGCGATGGGAAGTGTCATGAGTGGTATGTCCTTAGTTGCCCCTTGTATTTCCACTGTTTCTTTGGTATACTGACTTGGGTCCACTAGGCTAGACTTCACAACTGAATCATAATCCAAACCTGTATCATAAAGGCACCTTATGGTGACCCCATTACAAATAACATCCTCACAAACTGGGGGGGGGGGGTGATAAGGTTCCTGCTGTCCCTTAGGATTAACCTTTAATCTTTGAGTCCCCGACTTCATTGCAGCAATGTTTGAAGGTTTCCTTCTACAAAATTCGGTGTTATGGTTATCTTTCTTGCACCATTTACACCATCTTTTTCCTTGGTTAAACGGTTTTCTTTCATTGGATTTTTGGTCATTGAACTGTGAGTTTCTGTCTCGGTAGTCATTTCTTGGCCGTTCAAAGTTTGTCCTACCTTTATTTCCCTGCTCTCTATTATCAAATTTATTAAATTGCTGTGGAGCTTTAAAATTGTCTATGTGCTTCTTTTTAGCACCACTTACCTCTGCCTGGGCTGCCTGATACCTCTCAGCGACATTTAAAACCTCCCCCAACTTCTCTGCACCTTGTTCCATGAGAAATTTTCTCATGTCTGGAGCCATGGACTCTCTCAATTGCTCAATCATGATCATTTCTTTAAGATCTTGGGTCTTCCCCAGAGCAGTCCATTTCTCCAAATAGGTTTCTAGTCTGGCAGAGAATTGGTTGTATGTCTCCCCAGACAACAGTTTGGCATTTCTAAATTTCCTACGATAAAATTCCCCATTTTTTTCGTACCTCAATAACAAAGCCTGCTTTAACATGTCATAATTCTCCTGGTCTTCTCTGTTCATTTTTGCGAAGACTTCGTAAGAAGTACCTCTCAGTCCCTGTGATAGCTTTAAACTCCACCTCTCTCTCTCTCTCTATAACCCATATGTAGTAGCTAATAACTCAAAACGTCCTAGGTACCCCTCTATGTCATCGTCTTTTTCAACAAAATGGTCTAAATGAAACCCCATAGCTGAGTTTGAGGCTCCCAGACTGGGCGTAGCATCTGAGGCAAAAGGGCTGGCACCATTTTCAGGAGCCTGGCCTTGTAGCTCCAGCTCCCTGAGTCGTAATTCGTGCTCCCTTTGCAACCTTCTATCTTCTGCCTCCCTTTCGACAGTCAACCTTTTATCTTCTGCCTCCCTTTCGGCAGTCAACCTTTTATCTTCTGCCTCCCTTTCGGCCTTTTTATCTTCTGCCTCCCTTTGCTGTCGTTTTTCTTCTGCCTCCAATGCTTTAGCCTCTTTGTCAGCCTCAATCTGCAGCCTCTTAATTTCTCTATCAGCCTCAATTTGTAACCTCTTCTCTTCAGCTACCTTTCTATCTTCCCTTTCAATATATTTATCACATTCAGCCGTTACATATTGAATTAAAATCTGACCATCCATTCCCATCTCCTTTGCCGTCAGCACAGCAGCTGATTTGAATTTGGCCAGCTCCGCCATACTTTTTAAACAAATCTAGCAATGTGCAAATTAAAATTTCCAACCACTAAAGTACTTCTAATTACTCTAGTCTAAAATAATTCTAATTAATTAATTAACTACCACTGGCTGTGAAGATTCGCCAACTTTTATTTTCAGGGACACTTTTAATTTTAAGGGACACTTTTAATTTTTATAATGTGTTCCCGTAATCTAATTCTCTCCCCCCCCCCCCCAGGAGATCCTAATATACTTAATGGGCTAATTATCCCGGGACAAAGAGACCCCAATATATGTAGTGGCTTTGATGGTATTGTATGATGGTGATATTGCTAAGTGTGATGCATGAGGTCAGCTGTGAAGGCTCCTGAGATAAAATGTAGCTGTGAATTGTCAGAAGGCCCTTCTTGCTACCACTACGACCTCACACCTATCTTTTTTTACTAATGAATGTGGCTACGTTAAATGTCTAGGGTAATGATATGTAATGTAATGTGGTAGTTACATACACACACACAGATATTTACTAAGTCTAATAATATTAATAAATGTTATAATACACTGAACTAACTCAAGTGTGTAAAAATTGGATAGTAATTTTCTTACATTTATTTGTTCTGAACCAAGGTTTTATTTTGGCCAGAACATATGAAAGGTTTAGCAATTATGAAAGAAATGCACGAATATTACATAATAAATGCAAGGTGTGTACATATATATGTTACTAGACTAGTTAATATTATTACTGTTTATAGTAGTAATCTATTTGGGAGAACATTTAATGGATGTGCTGTTGGGGTGGCCTCATCACTCTCTGTCTATGGTGACTACACATTGTCCAGTTATTTGATGGAAATTTTATGGGTGTGTTAGCAAATAAGTTGAGTTGGTGAATTCTCAGCAGACCAGGCGCTCACGTAGCTTGAAGGTGTAGCTCTGGTGCTGAGATCTGGTGGCCCCACCTCTCCGTGCTTGGGGCAATATCAGAAGGTTGGTGGCCCCACCTCTCCGTGCTTGGGGGCAATATCAGAAGGTTGGTGGCCCCACCTCTCCGTGCTTGGGGCTATAATAGGCTGCTCTGACCAAATGTTACTGCACGGGTCCACTCTGGTAAAATTCAACAACTCATTTGACACCACAGTGGTGCCAACTGAAACTCACAGCTCTGCAATCAAAGTATTAGTCATGTGTCAGAATTCCATCCTCTAACCATTTCTGGACACAACACTACACAACAACAACACCACATAGACGGGTCAGATCTTTCTGACCAAACAACACATCTTACCAAGTTGGTTTCACATAGGATAAGTTCTCCCAGACTACAGATTCTGAAATATGTTCATTAGCTTCCTGCCATAGAATAGGATAGGTGATATGTTCCACTGATCTCAACACCTGATCTGTCCTTCATAATCCTTGCTGGAGTTTATGTATTTTATTTGTCTCTAGACCCTGAACTGGGGCGGGGGGGTCTAGAGCGAATCCTTACTTGTTGTAAGGGACAGATTATGCTATTGCAGTATCAAATCACTCGAAACCTTAAACAAATATTAAAATGTACAAAGAAATAATTTCAGTCTTACCAGAATTATGAATATAAAACACAGTTAAATGCTAGCAAAACTCAGCTGAGCTGCTGGCCTTAGGATGGCGTCCCTCTAAATATTTCAATAGCTTCTGGGAATTACATCACTTAATAATTCACTGTGTCTACTAGGACAGCTTATAATGAATGGCACAAAATGCGCGTCTGAGCGCCGATAATATATTCATCTATGGCCAATCACTGCCTTTTCTTTTTCAAATTCAAATATCCTACCACAAAGTCATTTCAGTCATACCTCAGTCAAGTATGCCTTATTGTCTGTTGGTCCGTCCGTCTCTACTTGCGTTTCACAAAAAAAACACACTTGTTTTTTGAACCAACCCTGCCTTCCCCTACACAATTTTGCCTTTAAAGTTATTTTTAGCCACAATTCACCATCCCACCCCGTCTCTTCTTTCCAACTAGATTTTAGCACTTGCGTCTTCAAGGCCACAATTTTTTGAAAATTAGTGACATGTTTTATTTCAATGCAGACGCTCGTTGATATGAACAACACAGTCTTTTGTCAATATCTTTCTTATTATCTGTCCGTCTGTATAAATGAAAGCATATTATTTCACTGCTCAAGATGGGCCATCCGGCCAGCTAGGTTTTATATTCCTAACATTATTATTAAGAAAAGTTACTTTTCAAATATTTTCTAGAATCTTCTCATCACTGCATTCAAATAAACGGACTAAGTTATCGCAAAAGCGTCCAAGAAATGACTGTGGCGTATAATATCCAAGGTCCCTTTTGTCGATTTCTTTACTTTATGTCAACTTGGGGAACGTGACTTTTTCCTCCTTTCCCCACCAATTTGCGTCCTTTTAGCCTCGCTAGTTTCAAGCACGCGTTCAGTCAGATTTTTCCTTTTGATCTCCGTTCTCATCCCGTTCCGTTTTGCCTTCAAGTCTAACAATTTAATTTCCATGGCGGGTGATGACCCGCGGCGTGGGCGATCATGTATTCTAGCAGCTTACGCATTAGTTTTTATCCCTACGTTGTATCATTGGAGATATTTTAACGTTGTATCACGGTTAATTTTGTGACAACAGCTAAGGTGGTACAACTGTGGTTGAAAGTTAGACAATAAATGTATTGTTTCCCCTTATATGTGCTCTCGCAAAAATAGCAAAGGGTAACGGTGTGCATTAAATCAACAGACAATCAAGATAATCTTCTGTCCAGTTTTATTCGGGAAACGGATTTAACTCATCATTTTTCTTAAAAATAACCTTAAAATGTAAGTTTTTTTATTGTTTGTTGAAGACAAAATTTTAATTTAAAGTATTGCAGACTTATTATTATGGATCAAAATGATAAGATGGCTAAAAGGAAGAGACGATCACGTCATTCACAGCGAGCAAACAGTTTGATTATGGAAAGAAGCCAACAACTTGAACTGGAGACAGGAAGGCGCGGAGATGCACATTAAATGAACAGACAACCAAGATGCTCTTCTGTCCAGTTTCATTCAGGAAACGGATTTAACTCATCATTGTTCTTAAAAATAACCTTAAAATGTAAGTTTTTTTTATTGTTTCTTCAAGACAAAATGTTAATTTAAAGTATTGCAGACTTATTATAATGGATCAAAATGATAAGATGGCTAAAAGGATGAGACGATCGCGTCATTCACAGCGAGCAAGCGAGACTATAGAAGAAGCAGCAATGTAATACGTGTAACAGAAACAACACACTATAATTAAAAACCTGCCAATTTTGGCGGGTTTTTGCTAGTTTTTTTTTTTTTTAACTCCCTAATGGGTATATTAGGCTGTCAACAAACTAATGTCATGTCATCCTGTCCTGTGTGGTTACAACACCGCTCTGGCGACCGGGTGATTCAGGATCAAACCCGGGCGACGGCATTTGAGGATTTTTCGTCGACCGGGATTTGGACTGGATTAACTCGAGCCCTGGCGAGGACATTTGAAGATGTGTCGTCCACAAGGGATTGGCGGCTCCTGGGCCGACCCAGCTCTAATGGGTACCTCCGAAATCGGCGGGTATCTGCCTGAATGGCGAGGGACACCTGTCTCTGTACAAGAAAAAGGGATACTCACGTAAAATCAATGTCAGGTTAGACATTAATAATAACCTGAGATTTCGCCTGAGTATTAGCGGGCGTACGAAAAAAAAAAAAAAAAAAAAAAAAAAAAAAAAAATCCTGTCCTGTGACATCAGTTCCAGGTCTTTTCATATCGTCTTCAGTCATTTCATTTCTGTCCTGTTATCATCTCTGCCCGTTTGTAGGTCTCCACCTACCTTTCGTCCCCTGGAGATCTCAGAAGAAGAATAGCCTTGTAATGCTATCAACAGGTTTCCTAAATGTGTGTCATATCCATCGCCAACATCTTCTTCTCTTCTTTCATTGTTTGTAATATATTCATCTGACAGTATCGCTCATGTTTATATTATTGTTATTGTTAACAGAATCGACGTCATTGCACTCCGGGCAAACCCATAGGTGCTCAGTCTCCCTCAGTATATGTCGAAGAGTGAATGTTTACTGTTCCTGTAGCTCGCTAGTTGTATACACGACGGATGCATCCTCTCATACGCCCATCTCTGCTAGCCTTACGTTTGATGCCAAATTCCAACAGTCTTAACCTTGATGATTCATCTATTGCAGTGTTTATATTAACTTTTGGAAATGTGACTTTGACACTGATCAAAACATCGATCTTTGACACGGGAATTTACATAACATCGTTATCGTCCTGAACGTTCAAACTATTACTTAATGAGACTGCAGCATCGACAGTCTCGACAAAAAGAATTTTAAAATGCACAATAGAAATAATGAAAAATACTGATGATGATGATGATGATGATCAATACATAATCCACATAATACAGATTTAACTCTTGAAGGACGTGAGGCCAGTATCCAGGGCTGATTTTCTCAGGTACTCGTGAGTGAGGCTAGTTTTCAGGGCTGGTATATTTCAAATACGGAAAGTTTTCCTTTTGTTTTCCCCAGTGTTATTTTATTTTAAAAATTAACCCTCATTCAATTTTTTTACAACTATGTATACCATTTAAAAAAATGTTGTGCCATAGCAGATACCGCCATAAGGGAGTATAGTGTTAGAGACTTTACTATAGAGACACCAGTTCCCTTCCTCTCTGCCTCACTCACTGAGTAAATAAATTAGTAAACAAATATAAAACGGTAATTAACAGTGTGTTATATCCATTATTAATTACCTTTATTTATTTATTTACTAATTTATTTACCTGTTCACAGGACTCAAGGTTTCCTCCACTAACTCAAAGAGCAGAGTCATGTATCCATTTACAGTTGGGTAGATTGGAGATTGTTGGTACAGTGATTCAAACCCGGCATCGCTGCCGCGAGACTAGCGCTCTAACCACTTTGTCAATCGGACGCTTATGTACACCATTACCAAACTTTAAAAAAAACTGTAAAGGGGCTGAACCCCTTATAATAGGGTTCCCATTCGTCCCGTGTTTCCCGGGACAGTCCCGTTTTTTTAATAAAATGTCCCGGTGTCCCGAATTGATTCCAAATGTCCCGCTTTTTAAGGGTCCTTCCTGAAAAAAAAAATCTTTGGGTAACGGATTTTATTCCGTGTTTTAGTAGTGTTACTTTATCAATTTCCGGTTACAGTGGACCCTCGGTTTGAATCTCGAACAAAAATTCGAAAGTCGACCAAAACAGTGTTCAGTGAGCATCTACCAAATGATTTAATGCGTATTAGCATTATTATACAGTATTTTTATCGTTTTTCATCCGCATAATGCCGAAACGTAAGTGCAGTATAAATGATAACATTACAAGAGAAAAAGCGATTTTCGGTATCACTACCCGTGGTCACATCTGTTCATCCACCTGGCATCTGTGTGCTTGGTACTTGCACACCGGCCCACTTAACTACCAAGTTATTAACTACGAGTTGCCACATTATCAGTGTCAACGCCAAAATTTACTGTTGTACTATCTTTAAGCGTCGGCCGTTCTCATGGTATCCATACGCTATCGAGGTGACAGATCAACTTGTCTGTACGTTAGTTTACAGATGGTCTAAAGAGAATATGATGTTGACTTTATTCAGTCTAAACCACGATCCAATGTTTCTCGGGGATCTTCATTGAGAGAATAGTACCACTGGTCCTTCCGGAGTGTCGTAAGATGCGACCACAGTGAGGTTGTATACGGGCCTTGCAATTTCACCGTGGAAAACAAATTGCTGCGTGAATTTTCACTGTAAATGCACACTAGTGCCTTGCTTTAGGTTCGATCCTGTATTAGGGCTTGGTCGGCACATTTTCTTTCCCTGCTATCAAGCAATATTTAGTACTTTCAACCATCTTACATTCCTCTCAGTGATAAGTCGTCATGGTCTTTTGTTTTCCCGTTCATCCCTGCTGAAAAGGATGACGTATAAGAGATAATAATATTAACCGACAATCATGTTGGAAAATTTCGGGTGTGCCCGACATCAGGCTACGGATTAGCACTAAAATCGCCCAGCGAATTTGTTTAATCGCTGATAAGGCTGATGTGCCTTCCTCGACCAGATGGGTAAACGAAGAATTTTGTTTGCGCAAGCGACGGGTAGTTAGATTACTCGCCTGCGCGACACATTTCTGGACAGACAAGAATGACATAATCGTTTCCGGTACACCTTGTTACAAAGACATTACTTTTAATGAAAGTAAGATGTATTTGAGAAAACATTGCCGAGAGAGTGATCGGATGTTTTCATTCCATATTTGGGAGACATGACCTTTGCAGTATCGCGCAGAAATTTCCATGTGGAAATAATTTGAATTACCCCACAAAACACGCATGTTTGAAACGATTGGCAGACTTTCGGAATGAAGGCACACCACCCCGTCCGATTGGAAACCGTGCTTAACATCGTAACAAACAAATGCGGGGGGAGACAGGCAATATAACCTGACACTTTAGCCAGGTTAAAGCACCATGAAAATTCACTCGCGCCAAGAAGACAACCAGATCTTGTCAGAGTTAAGAATAGTACCAGACCGGACTTTGTTGGAGCATATTGAGGACTTAGAGCCCAGGACATCACTACCATTTAAACACGGAAAACCGAAATCTGAGGGAACTGAAACTCAAGTCAAAGGATGAACGTATTGTTAAAGTAACAACACCCCAGACCAATTGTAAGAGGCCTCTACAAGTGCCTTTATTTCTATGAGCCAGCAGTCTGTGAGACTAAAAATTGGCGTAAGTTGTACGTTTTGAATTCTATTTTTTTTTCATTATAAATGTCGACACTAATTAGTATATATATTGACATGTTCATACAGTTGAATTTATTAGATGATGTGAAAAATTGCTGTAATAGTGATAACAGAACTCCATTATAAACACTTTAACAATCAGGAGCTCAAACACATACGTTCACTCGCCATGACACACAATCGTATTTCGCCCCGCACTTCTGACCCTCTAGTTTCACGTGAGCCAGCCAAGCATATCTGCTTAACGTCACTCACCCGTCTTTATCAGTGACCTGTATAAAATAAACACACGAAGAGCCCTGTTGAGCTAACCATATAATAGGCACAATCGTTATGAATTTTAATCATAACAGAACCAAAAGCAGAAGTAGCCCCAAGTTCCATATGGAGGAGGAAGGGAATGATGATAGAAATGATATACATACTTGTTATTTTATTAATCTTTTCAACCAGTGTAAATGTAAAATATATTCACTCTTACTGTAATTAAAGTTTACAGCCTTTTCAACCGATGTAAATGTAAACATATTTAAACTATTTTGTTAACATTTTCAACTAAAGTTAAATAGAAAACTATTCATTTTAAATGTAAAGATAGTTTTTCGCCCACTGGGATTAAGATTAATTCTCAGCGAGGGATAAAGTTCTGAGATAGATGGGATGGTGGAATGGAAAGAAGGTGGGCACATAAGTATGTGTGGGGAAACTCAATACTAAGAGGGTATTCGTTTCTCTTCTTTTGCCATACTAGTTGGTGGTACCAGTTGACGGTACTATTTCTGGAACAAGTGAGGGTATAAGTAGCCTGAAGTCGACGCTAGACACCATCAGACGAGTCTTAGAGACGCTGGACCAGCTTTGCAGTTACTCCCTGATTCTACTTGGAACGTGCTGCAACTCTTAAATCTTGACCAGGGACACGAGTAATCCAGTCATCTATCCGCAAAGACCCAAACATCAGCGGCAGCAGAAACAACTATTGGCAGGTAAGTAAAACTTAAAAGCTGCCAAGTGAACTGTTCATTTTCTAAAACCGTAACATCATACTGTGATGAATACTTTTTCTAAACGATTATTCATTTTTATAACTGTTAATACCTAATTGATTATTTAATTTGTTACTTGTATAAAGACAAATCTAAAGTTGATTTCCTCATTTTGAATGTACTACATCCGTATGTCTCAGACAATTTCTTAAATACATGTAAACAGAGTTATAAAAATAATTAGAGGAAATTCGCTGAATTAACTCAGCTGGGGACTTGAACGAGCTAACGAATTATAAGATAACCCTATCCTTCACAAAAGTTGACTGCAGATACTAGAGTTAACGTGCTCAGCCAATGCAGCATTGTTCTCGTTTTTCTGAATATCTTCTGGAAACGACCTGGAGGTAGAAGCATCCTTGTCCTTCTACCTACAACTCTGCCAAAAATAATCTTGTGCGAAGGTAGACACCTTTGAAGCCCCACACTAGTTACTCTTGAGTTTTAGCCACTGCTGGACCACTACTGCAGAGCTAAGGGGAGGCAACCTGTGACACGGGAGCTGAGAGAATGGAATAATAAAGCCTGGACATTACAGGAACAATAATGGGCAGAAAAAAGCCTAGACTTTACATAAGCGAAAACAAGGGACGAAGAAGCCTAGACTTTACAAGAGCGGAAAAAGGGAAAGAAAAATCCTGGACATCATAGGAACGAAAATAGGAAGAAAAAGAGCCTAGACTTTACATGAGCGAAAAAAGTAGTTATAATTCTCATCAGTTCATATTGCTTTCTTCGTTATTTCATTAATATCAGTGTAGCAAATGTAATTTTTGCTGGGGAGGTTAAGATGTTATACCTAACAAGAAAGATAGTTGTGTCTGTGTTAACTGTGTGAGGTCAAGCACATGTAGGTCCCTGACTATAAAAAGAATGATGATGATGATATATTGTATCAGGGAACCTAATGCTACCTCCCTAGATCTCACACAGTCCGTATTTTGATTCTAGTCGCTGGTGTATGATGTCTCTAGTGTCTAGGGGTGAAATGAAGATGATGGAACATCAACACAATACACTTTAACTCACTAAAAAAATTAAATAAGACGGTGGTTAAAGTTTTCTTTTAAAATTTGAATTTTTTTCTTTATACAATTTAATCTGCCTGCCTGTCTTTTGGACAGGTCTTTGAAAATGAGGAAATATATTTACATACAATGCTTTAACTAAAAATATTGACTCTTGGTCCTATGAATATATTGTTAATATAGAGTTCCTGTAGGTGTATTCACAGACTAATACTTTAATAGTTGTTAGTGATTGTCATTTGTTATGAGGAGCTGTTGTTTTCATCATGCCCCATATAATTCAATGTTATTTTGATAGGAACTATTTTCTTAGGATGAAATGTCAGAGGTCCCAGCTGATAACCTGTCACCTGGGATTCTTCGTAGGTCGAATATATGTCAGTATATCAATGTAGAGACAATGTAAATCTGCACCCACACGTAAGCTCCTTCGGGCTATCAGCTGACAGCTTAAACTTTATAATGGAGACTTTACACACACTCATCAGGTTTCCTGTCACCGGATGGTAACAGGAAATAAAAACTCTGCAATAAAAAGACACCCTGGCCTTTTCAACCTGATCGTAACTTCTTATCCCTATATACATGACAGTATGGGGTCAGCCTCTTGTGCATTCATGTGCATCAGCCCCTAATTTATGACTCACACCCTTCTGTGACCACACCACAGGTCCCTATGGCAGATACGCCCCTGTACTTTTATATAGTTTGCTTCAATGCAATAACGTGGAGTAACCACATCTCCTTTTATATGATTTTTTTTCTTTTCTTTTCTAACTTATAAACGCTCTAGGCATGTTGAAAAGTGTTCATAGAACACAGAGGCTTCCTAACATTTCCAATACAAAATATTAATACAAAATCATAATAATATGCTACAGTCAAATACAGTTCAATGTGAGGAATCAATAATGTTTGCTTCCGGCATGTCCTTCACTTTTCCACAGCAGTATCTGACTTTTTCAGTTTTAATCAAGCATGTAAATACATAAAGCATTCTTACCACTAGTTCAAAGAAATATGTCACAAATAACGTTGACTGGCAAAGAATATGGCCTCAGTCTCGCTCTGCCCCGTCCAGATAGTGAATTTAGTAGTTAATTTTACAAGTTATCACATCTGATCTCAACGTAGTTGTTTGAATAAAATTTTCTAGTCAAATGGCCACGAGACCACTATGCCTCTTGCCAATATCTATTAGAGCCGACCAATGAAAGCAGGCACTACTACAACTTTTTGAATTTAGTTTTGAAAAAAACAAAACAATTCCAAACAAACTATGTGCCTCGTAGTCCATTGGTCAGTCTGCGTTAGTTATGCCAATAGAAAAAGATGTTTCGTTTTAGTTACATTTTTCCTATCTCTCCCCTTTTACTCCTATACTCTTATACCAACTAATAGAATTTGAATTTCTACAATGCCTCTTTTTTTTTAAACTAGCGTCCCCAATAACGTTATGTGTAACGAGCAAGAACAACAGTCTGTCCGGTCAAGCGTTCGTAGACATTTAGTATTTTCTCAATAACTTGGCTAATACTTGGACTACCATATTTTTTTAAAACCTATTTTTGCTCAGGGGACTCTAAGCTATACTACCATATGATTTTTATGGTCAGTTTCAGTATGGTTTAGATTTTCAATTTTGTCACTGTCAATCGTCAAATATAAATTTTACACAAGTCGGCCATCTTCCCCCCGTCTCTAACATTTTCCTCACTATTCAAATAAACCAACTAGTTTGAGTGACGTCAGAATATTACCGCTAGGAGGAAATGAAAAATTGTCTGTGTGTTTGCCTCTGCTGGCTTTGCCCACAGCGTGTATATATTAAAGAGACCGCGTGCAGAGCGAAGAGGAGTTTTTCAAAACTTTGGTAGTGTTTTGCGTTAATTATTACAATCGTCTTGTTCTACTACTGTGAAATGTCCGAATTATTACAAATGTTAGTGTTAAAGTTAACATATTACGTTAATTCAAACGCAAGTTTGGTCTCACAGTTCTGGCAAGTCGTTAATTACAAGCTTTTTCCCCGTTTCGTGCAGCAGATCGGCGAGATGTTAAAATGTTTATTGTACGTTTTCGAAACCGAAACTAAAGCGTGTTTGAATTTTACGGCGGGTCATTTTCTTAGCATTCCCACTGCACAAAAGGCATCGCCCTACTGGCGTTGAAGAGATGTCAAACCAGGGTTGGGTCAGGACTAAAAACCTGAGGGCACTTCGACATATCCTTGCTTTAATGTCAGATCATCTGTATTTGAAAGTTCATCTTAGGACTACAAATTCCCTGATTTCTACGTCTTAACTGTTTTTATCCGACTTGGTCAAAAGTGAAAACAATTCAATCATCAAAGAAAGCTTTGATATGTATTTCTAAAGCCTGAAGAATCCTAGAAATTATTAAGAATAATTTTGCTTTTATACATCATTAATACAGATAGTAAAGAGACAAATAGTTTGTTGTTAAGAAACACAAAGTTGAAATCAGGTTCCGTCATTATGCCAAGAAAATAATTCGTACACATGTTATGTTTACATTAATAAAGAGAACAGAAACACAAAGTTGAAATCAGGTTCCGTCATTATGCCAAGAAAATAATTCGTACACATGTTATGTTTCCCAAAATGGATGAATAGAAAGACTAAATTGGTGTAAAAATATCACTTATGTGAACTGGATAGAAATAGCCGGATAAACACAAGGGCTTCTACAGAATAGAACGTTTTAAATTGTAAGACTGATTACCTATGTGAATTTGCATTTTTGTTAAAAAGATAACCATCAGTGTGGAACAATCAGTGAGGAATAAACTTTGAGGGCGGTTAGGATATATGGCTACGTAATTCATCTAATAGCGTTACAAGGCTAATCTGGTTCGTCAGAGCCGATGAACTCCAAGAAGATCGTAGGCGTTCATATAAATGACAATTTGAAGACAGACATAATACAGATTAATAAGACGTAGAAAATAACCAAGTGGATTATGCACACCCCCCCCCCCCCACACCCGCCTCCGCACACGCACACACATACACAACACACACACACACACACACACAGACAGAGTAGAGGCCCAAGAATAGAACCCTGAGGAACGCCGGTATTGATTACGGTTGGGTTTCAACAAGAGTTTTTGTAAGAAACTACATGTTTTCTGTCTGACAGGAATGATTTAATTATCGTCATTAGTTGAAGGTTTACTTTTGATGTTTCTAATTTTCTAATTAAAATAGCGTGATCTATCATTTCAAATGCTTTTTTAAAGTCTACAAAAACTGCCCCACATATGTTATCGTTATTAATATTTCAGTGCCAGTTGTCAATCATCTTAGTTAGAGCTGTGTGACATGAATGTTTAGGTCTAAACCACGACTGATTATCAATTAGCAAGCCGTTGTTAACTAGGTGTTGTAGCGTTATTTTATGTATGTGTTTTTCTAGTGGTTTGGATAGCGATGATATTAAGGAGATTGGCCTATAGTTAACAAGGTTATTATTGTCGGAAGAGCCAGGTTTTAAGAGAGGATATACCTTAGCGACTTTAAAGTGCCACGGAAAGTAACTCCTTGCGATAAATTGATTGTATATGTATGTAAGCGAATCACTAATAGCTGGAGCCGCATAACGCAGTATTCGATTACTGACTCCGTCATGTCCTGATGAATTATTATCTTTAAGGCCTAGAAGATAGTTATACACTTCATTAACTGTCATAAACGGAATGTTGGATGTTATTGTGTTGGTACATTTGTTCTCACAAAATACTAACAGTCTGCTTAAGTCACAAGGTGAATTTGGTATTGTAGATTTAAGACTGTTTATTTAGACAGACAGACAGACAGACAGACAGACAGACAGACAGACAGACAGACAGAAAGACAGATAAATAGATAGATAGATAGATAGATAGATAGATAGATAGATAGATAGATAGATAGATAGATAGATAGATAGATAGATAGATAGATAGATAGATAGATAGATAGATGGATGGATGGATGGATGGATGGATGGATGGATGGATGGATGGATGGATGGATGGATGGATGGATGGATGGACGGACGGACGGACGGACGGACGGACGGACGGACAGACAGACAGACAGACAGACAGACAGACAGACAGACAGACAGACAGACAGACAGACAGACAGACAGACAGACAGATAGATAGATAGATAGATAGATAGATAGATAGATAGATAGATAGATAGATAGATAGATAGATAGATAGATAGATAGATAGATAGATAGATAGATTTCTCGTTAATATATATGTTTACTATTTGTATTAAAACATCACCTATGGACACACACACAAATTTTGGCATCTACGTTGGTACCTTGATGAAACCTAACAACTATCTGGAACAGAAAGAGTTAATGTAAAAACAAAAGGAGAGGGAAAGACCAGAAGATACAAACCAAAAACATGGTGGCACCTCAAGCAGTACACACACATGTGATTTACACAGATGTGCCTCAGAAAAGGACAGGTAGAGTCAATATTAGAACATTAACTAAAGCTATATTTCGCGGAAAGGAATTGATTGAACCTGCACAATGAAGTAACTGAAACGTTATAACGCAGGACAAAGGACGTACTTAAAGTACTTTATTTGGCTCTCAAGTGGAATCCTTCCTTTGGTTTACCCCTTCCCCTCTAATTAATCACATACACACATACATTATCCTTGCAAGTAGATTTTTAAACAGTACATTATAATCATCATCTGCCATCTCCATACCGAAGGTCAGCTGCAATGGATCTTCAACATCTTCTGTATCTTGTCTTGTAGGTTGTCATGACATGACCGTGCTCTTCACTTTATCGTGTTCTACCTGTCATTTTTCTATATAGTGTCTTCCATTTCTTTCTTCTTTACCCATATTTTCTCTCATATTGGAACACACGACTCAGGTTTTACGTTGTTATTTTTGCCTGACCTACCATTGATAGAGATAACGTTACCATCTCAGCTGGGAGCAGAAAGATAATTTTGCCGTACCAATGTTTAAACAAACACTAGTGAATCTCGCTCAAAGCAAGCTGGGCGCCCATACACCTCGTACTGACAATCGGAAGGTAAACACGAATTTGCTGGCATGAAAGTTACATAACACACCCAGAGGATGGGCACTCGTATTTGTCAACATGCATGATAACCATTTAAACTGAGGTTATATCATAAGTTTCAGCATATGGGAGAAGTTTCAAATCGCCGGTTGTCATACGAAATGTCACGAGAGAAAGAGGGAAAAGATATGTATTAAAGTCAACCATTTAAATTTGCTTGGTCTAGCCAAAATATATTGAACTAGACGACGTCTGATTGGTGACTTTCACCGCTTTGAAAGCTGGGGGAGCGTGAGCGAAAAGTCCCATAATAATGTAGCACGAGTTTAGACCCCAGCACTTTGTTCCACTGAGTCAAGACGACACGTTCAGACAAGCCAGGACCGAAGAAAAGTAGGATTTCAATAAAAAGGATTGGGCCAAATATTGATGATCTTCTGAAATTAACCAGCAAGAAAACTCGATTTTGTAATATTGGACACCATAAAGTCCACGGAAGCTATATACAGAATAATAGTGCGATTATAATTAAAGTAATACTCGACTACCTGTAAGACGAACTCAAAACCTGTGGCCAGACATTATTCAGAAGCCTTCCTGTGCCAGATGTCTGTAAGTTATAACTCGATTCGGGGTAGGTTGTACAATTTTATCATTTTATATTTTACATTTGTCATGTTTAACGTGCCAGAGGTTGTTCAGGTTCATAAGAGGCTGGCAGCCTCAGCATATGAAAATGATGGAGTCGTGAACCACCACAGCAAGCGCTGGTGACTGCTTCATGCTAGTTCTCTCAAAGTAAACCACATGCAGGGGTAGCCCCAGTCTCCTAATGGAGCAGGGAATGGATGATGATGGGATCATGGTGTGCATATTTGTTATATTAACATTTTAATAAGTTCACATGCATGTGTAAACATTCTTAAATCAAGCAAAAGTCGTTTTCCGCTCCAGCCACATTTTTCCCGTCAGATAACCTGAATTAACGATGTTTTATTCACCTTGTCCACTGGTATCACGGGTTGCCTCCCATTAGCTTTGCAGTAGTGGTCCAATAGTGGCCAGAACTCAAGAGTGACTGATGTGGGTCTTCAAAGGTGTCTACCTTTGCACAAGATTACTCTTGGCAGAGTTGTAGGTAGAAGGATAACGATGCTCCTACCTCAAGAAATTTCATAAAATTTTTTCAGATCTAAAGAACAATGCTGCATGAAGCGGAGCAATGTTAATTTTAGTCTATGACCCACCGCTTTACGTGAAGATGAGTTATGCAATAATTAGCTCGTTCAAGCCCCCTGCTGAGTTAATTGGGCGAAATCCCTTATTACTATTTATTGGCTCTATAGATGTAAATCAATATTAAATAGTTTGATATATCCGTACGCTCTCAAAACTGTAATAATTGATTCAACTATGAATGTGTAAAATAACACAAAGTAAATTTAATAACGAATTATTCTTTAACAGTTTAAATTAAATATGAATGATGGGTGAAATTTAGATAAAAAGTTTCTTCAAAGAGACTTGATGGGGAATTATAAAAGTCCGTTGCGTTCGCCTTTAAATAAGCACTTAGCTCTTCAAATGACTGAGTGCTGCCGCAGGTGTTTTGTCAAGTCTTATGTGATGAGGGCACTTATCTACACAACTCGTCCAGTGTAGGTAGTTAGTGTCGAATCGTAGCTCTTGAATTACAAACTAGTGGCGTAGAAACTCTTACTACCAACTGGCCTCGTACCACGAACCCAACTTGTGATCTACAATCTCCTGGCACAGGTGTATCGACACAGCAACTTATATTAGATGCTTCGAAAATTTGGTCTGGGGTAAATTTAGAATCCCTCTTATGACGGGTGCTTTGATTTCTAGGTATACAGTCTTGGTATTTAAAAATGCGGATTTTCTTTTAAGTTTCAAAGATGCCCAAATACTTCAGTCCTGTCCTATTTAATTTGGAATTCTGTCCGACTCTTCTCTGGCTCCTGGAGTTGCTCTTTTGACGTTGTAATGCAGTCTGTCTTAGTCTCCGTCTTTGCTAGGTTATATTCTCATTTCTTCCTGCAAGCGTCCACATGCAGTTTCCGACAAACATGCCAATCAGAGCTATTGTTTATTTCCTGCTCTCGATTGAACCAATCCTGCTCTTAGAGCTCGGGGGGAAAGGGGGGGGGGGGGGGGTTAATTGTAATTCTTCCCCGCGTGTTTAAAGTTATCACGCTAAAATTAAAACCCACGAGCTATCTTTCAATTATGGCATGATTACTTCCGTTGATATTAAACAGACTTGCCAACACATCGTTGGTCTCATCCGTAATGGTTACCTTGCTTATACTGTCTCTTGAGACATGTTTTATTGGTAATAAAAACGCCGATATTGTCTGGACAAAAATGATAATGTGATTATCACGCGTACTCAAATCTTCCGCCAGACAGATAATCCCTGACGTACGCGGACCACAGCCGGCTCCCTCAGGCAGACAATATGGCTTCCTTTGTCCCCTCTGACACGAGAACGGACGTCCTGACGGCAAAACGTGAAACAAGAATAGGATTTTGGAATGTCAGGACAATGAACGAGACGGGAAAACTGAAACAGGTCACAGCGGAAATGAGAAACTATAGATTACACATTCTAGGGATAAGCTAGAGCAGATGAACAGGGACAGGAAAAGTTAAAACAGCAACAGGAGAAACAGTACTTTACTCTGGCAGATAGGATGGACAGCACGATGAAGGTGTAGCCATTAATCTACAGAAAGGAATAGAAAGGTCATTACTGGAATGGAAACCCATCAACAACAGACTGATAAGAATATGATTGAGAGGGAGATTCACCAACACTACAATAATACAATGCCACGCACCAACAAATGACGGCGACGAAGAGGTCAAGGATGAATTATATCAACAACTGCAAAAATAAATGGAAGACACAGCTAGATATGATCTTATCGTAGTAATGGGAGACCTCAATACGAAAGTTGGAACACACAATACATAAAATGAAAGAGTAATTGGGAAAATGTGACAGCGGAACAGCAAACGAAATTTGGGATAAATTAATAAGTTTCTGTAGCATTAACAACCTGGTCATTGGAGGAACACTTTTCCCACACAAATAAATTCATAAATTGACATGGGAATCACCAAATGGCCGGGATAGAAACCAGATAGACCACATGATGATTAATGGTAGATGGAGACATGCATTACAAGATGTGAAGGTAAGAAGAGGTGCAGATGTGAGAAGTGACCACCATTTAGTCGAAGCAAAACTGAAAGTGAAAATCAGAACTGCTGGATCAACTGTTACTACACAGAAAAAGTTTGACATCAGCAAATTGAAGGACCCCCATACAAGAAAAGCTTTTGCGGCTGATATAAAGAAACAATATTAAATTGCCAATAGTCAGGAAAAGACTGATGATATGGACCTGAAATTCAACACCATTTCAATAATATATAAGGAAAGCAGCAAATCATGCTTGGGAATCCAGGAAAGGAAGAAGCAAGACTGGATAACACCAGAAATGTTATACACCATAGCGATGAGAAAGGAAATGAAAAGAAAGAAAACAGAAGCGAAGTCCCCCAGGTTAAAGCAACTATATAGCGAACAGTACAGTCAGCTGGACAAGGAAGTTAAACGCCAAACCCGAGCCAACAAAAGGAATTTCCTAGACGATATTGCAAGACAGGCAGAAGAGGCAGCACTGAGAAATGAACAAAGCACAGTATACAAAATAACTAAAACATCAGCGGAAAACGAGGTGCAAACAATATTACATAAGTAAGAGATAAGCAAGGAAATTTCATCACGACAGCAAAGGGACAGGAAACAAGATGGGCAGCGCATTTCAGAGAAACTCTAAGCAAGGTACCACCAAAGATACAGTTGAATGTTCCTGAGGCTGAAAACTATCTGGATGTTAATACAGACATTCCACGGAAGGAAGAAATCATCACGGCAATCAAAGGGTTAAAGAAGGGAAAAGCTCATGGCCACGATAACTTGCAGAGCTATTTGAGACAGAGCTAGCACAACTACTAGAACCACTATTTGCACACGTCTGGACAACTGGGACAACACCAACGAAGTGGAACAAAACTATAATTGTAAAATTGCCCAAGAAGGGAGACCTTGCAGACTGCAATGATTGGAGAGGAATCTCTCAGTTCCCAGCAATATATTAGGCAGGATAATTATACAGAGAATTTCAAAAGCAGTAGATCACAAACTGAGGAAAGAACAAGCGGGATTTAGAAAGAACGGAAGATGTGTAGATCATATATTTACCGTTAGGAACATTAAAGAGCAGTGCTCAGAATGGCAAAGACAGCTGTACATTAATTTCGTTGATTTTGAAAAGGCTTTTGACAGTATACATAGGGACTGTTTATGGAAAATACTGAGGGCTTATGGAATTCCAAGCTGCATAGTGTCAATCATAAAAAGCCTTTATGCTAACTTTACGTGTGGCATTGGGCAGAGCAACCTAACCTTTGAGGTGAAGACAGGAGTACGACAGTGATGCCCCTTATCAACTACTTTATTTTTAACAGTCATAGACTGGGTGATGCGCCAGACAACAGAGGGCAGTCCAAGAGGAATAAGATGGACAACATTTTCTACATTGGAAGATTTGGAATATGCAGATGACATTGCACTACTAGCACATTCACATCAACACATCCAGGAAAAAACGGATAGACTTAATAAGTATAGCCAGCAGGTGGGCTTGAACATCAATCTAAAGAAGACAGAGGTCATGACGCTCAATGTGAGCAACCCTGAGCCCATATCAGTAAGGAATCAGCAACTGGAACAGACAGACACCTTCACATACCTAGGATGCATAGTAACACCAGACGGCGGAGCAAGCAAAGACATCAACAACAGAATGAACAAAGCAAGAACAGCCTTTTTTTAGTCTAAACAACATCTGGAAGTCCTCTCAGTACAGCACAAGCACAAAATTAAGATTATATCAGAGTTGTGTTGGCCACTGACGGCTTTGACGGTCGGCGGCTAAGGATGAAAGAAGAAGAAGAAGTTGTCCCCTCCCGCCGAGATATCGGGGTGGGGGGGGGCCGCAGTAACTAACTGCGAAACACATGGTCACTCTCCTGCTCTGTCTGGGTCGGAAATTAATTACGTCAAAGTCAACCATTACTTTCACGTTTACTGTCTGCATTCAAGCTGGCGCGACCACTTAAGCAATTACAATTAATCCTCAAGATAGTCAATTACCCGTGAAATAACACTATTGCTGTGTGCGAAAAGGTATTAAAGGAGTGATAATTGCACAAATCTGTGTGCGTAAAATGAAGTAATAATTAGATAATAAAGGAGAGGAGAGAAGCCACACAACAAAATTAAACGATCATATTTCGTCACAGACAAGAACAAACAAACATCAGAACATGACCTCTAAGACCGCCGGCTCCATCAGAGAAGCATCATGGCCTTCTCTAACCCAGCTGAGGGAGAAAATGTATGATACTAGTAGCTGACATGCACTGCCAGCTGTCTGAGAGAGATATATGCGGTTATTTAAGATTGAAGAAGAAGAAAAGAAGAAGAAGAAGTAGAGAAAGAAAAAGAAGAAGAAGAAGAAGAAGAAGAAAAAAAAAAAGAAGTGTTAAGACATACCGCTGTTTTATTTACTCGCGATAATGGGCTCCATCTGTTTACAAATACGGTTACAGACGTGATTACAAGGAGCGGATTTGCTTCGACATGTCTTTGAGTCTATTGAAAAAACGTAACAGCTTTTGATACGTTTTACATGGAACACAGAACATGCTGCGATATGCTCTAGTATCCAGTCTGCTTACACCTCACCTGCCGAAATCTGAACGACTTTTAATGTCCTTTCGTTCACATTTGCTACGGAACTTGGCTATTTTTAGAAAGGGGCTCATGGTCTATGTAAACAAACAAGCAACCAAGCGTACGTTGCTTTGCAAAAGGCAGAATTTCCAGTGTGTCTTAAAAGAACCAGTTACCAGCTTCCAGTAAAGGTAGATTATGGTTGAGTTAGATTAGTGACGCACAGAAAAGAGTGGATCCCATGGTGGGGAAAAGTGGGTTGACCATCTATCTATCTATCTATCTATCTATCTATCTATCTATCTATCTATCTATCTATCTATCTATCTATCTATCTATCTATCTATCTATCTATCTATCTATCTACTTCTACTTATTCGTTCCTCTTCTACCGGGAGGTTTAGAGGTTTGTAAGAGAGAGCGCCAGACTATTCTATCGGCTGTCTTCCTCCTGGCTTGGTTCCACTCTAGGCCTCGGTCCTTCAAAGATTGTCTAATGTTGTCCTCCCAGCGGACTCTGGGTCGTGCTGGAGGTCTGGATCCCTGGCTCTTAGTTTCCCTGCTTGTCGTGGTAGCCGATCTTCTCCCATTCTGTAGACATGGTCAAACCATCTCAGTGGTAACCAAAAGACGCAGCAATAGTGAACGCAGTCAGCGACTCATAGCTTGACTGCCTGCTTCAGGACCAGCGAACCAGAGCTGGTCAAAACCGCACTCCACCTCCACGTGGTGGTCCTGGAAACAGTCTGCAGCAGTGCAGTCTGGCTGAGCGAGTGTGGATCGCAATGGGAAGGCAACCCCGGTCCTAAAAAATGCCGTGCAGAAGTCGGATGTGTCGACCGAAAGGTGCAGATATCAGAGCTTAGGCGTAAACAGACACAACGCAACCACCGTCAGGACGAACGAAACCATCTCGAAAGGGGTTGGGTGCTTGACGATCGTCTGGTTCAGAGATACCTCATTTCTGAGGTTTGGATCTATCTATCTATCTATCTATCTATCTATCTATCTATCTATCTATCTATCTATCTATCTATCTATCTATCTATCTATCTATCTATCTATCTATCTATCTATCTATCTATCTGTCTATCTATCTATCTATCTATCTATCTATCTATCTATCTATCTTTCTATCTATCTATCTCTCTCTGTCCGTCTGTCTGTCATTCTGTCTGTTTGTCTGTCTATCTATCGATTTATCACCATTCTTTTTTTTTTTTTTTTCTTAACCAGCGGCACTTGGGCTTTCAGCCCTTTGGCCCAATGACATATCATTGCGAGGCTGGGGAACCTGAGGACTTTCCTTCCAACCCGGTCAGGAGCTTCGCTCCTTCCCATCCACAGAGGGTTTATCACAGGAGCCGTTCATGTAATTCGTCTTTTCGTCTGTACTTTCTATATTCTACCTTCTTGCCTTCCTCTGCTTAACTGCTTGCCTCTACAGACCTATCTATCAACCTACCTGCTAAAATTGACCATGATACAACGTTAAAATATCTCCAATGATACAACGTAGGGATAAAAACTAATGCGTAAGCTGCTAGAATACATGATCGCCCACGCCGCGGGTCATCACCCGCCATGGAAATTAAATTGTTAGACTTGAAGGCAAAACGGAACGGGATGAGAACGGAGATCAAAAGGAAAAATCTGACTGAACGCGTGCTTGAAACTAGAAAGGCTAAAAGACGCAAGTGGTGGGGAAAGGAGGAAAAAGTCACGTTCCCCAAGTTGACATAAAGTAAAGAAATCGACAAAATGGACCTTGGATATTATACGCCACAGTCATTTTTTGGACGCTTTTGCGATAACTTAGTCCGTTTATTTGAATGCAGTGATGAACGCATTCCAGAAGATTCTAGAAAATATTTGAAAAGTAACTTTTCTTAATAATAATGTTAGGAATATAAAACCTAGCTGGCCGGATGGCCCATCTTGAGCAGTGAAATAATATACTTTCATTTATACAGACGGACAGATAATAAGAAAGATATTGACAAAAGACTGTGTTGTTCATATCAACGATCGACTGCATTGAAATAAAACATGTCACTAATTTTCAAAAAAATTGTGGCCTTGAAGACGCAAGTGCTAAAATCTAGTTGGAATGAAGAGACGGGGTGGGATGGTGAATTGTGGCTAAAAATAACTTTAAAGGGCAAAATTGTGTAGGGGAAGGCAGGTTTGGTTCAAAAAACAAGTGTGTTTTTTTTGTGA
Organism: Oreohelix idahoensis; assembly: GCA_024509875.1. Taxonomy (NCBI): domain Eukaryota; kingdom Metazoa; phylum Mollusca; class Gastropoda; order Stylommatophora; family Oreohelicidae; genus Oreohelix; species Oreohelix idahoensis. The sequence continues at coordinate 67,137 of JAMPIV010003019.1, forward strand.
AACGCAAGTAGAGACGGACGGACCAACAGACAATAAGGCATACTTGACTGAGGTATGACTGAAATGACTTTTTGGTAGGATATTTGAATTTGAAAAATAAAAGGCAGTGATTGGCCATAGATGAATATATTATCGGCGCTCAGACGCGCATTTTGTGCCATTCATTATAAGTTGTCCTAGTAGACACAGTGAATTATTAAGTGGTGTAATTCCCAGAAGCTATTGAAATATTTAGAGGGACGCCATCCAAAAGCCAGCAGCTCAGCTGAGTTTTGCTAGCATTTAACTGTGTTCTATATTCATAATTCTGGTAAGACTGAAATTATTTCTTTGTACATTTTAATATTTGTTTAAGGTTTCGAGTGATTTGATACTGCAATAGCATAATCTGTCCCTTACAACAAGTAAGGATTCGCTCTAGATCCCCCGCCCAGTTCAGGGTCTAGAGACAAATAAAATACATAAACTCCAGCAAGGATTATGAAGGACGGATCAGGTGTTGAGATCAGTGAAACATATCACCTATCCTATTCTATGGCAGGAAGCTAATGAACATATTTCAGAATACGTAGTCTGGGAGAACTTATCCTATGTGAAACCAACTTGGTAAGATGTGTTGTTTGGTCAGAAAGATCTGACCCGTCTATGTGGTGTTGTTGTTGTGTAGTGTTGTGTCCAGAAATGGTTAAAGGATGGAATTCTGACACATGACTAATACTTTGATTGCAGAACTGTGGGTTTTAGTTGGCACCAATGTGGTGTCAACTGAGTTGTTGAATATTACCAGAGTGGACCCGTGCAGTAACATTTTGTCAGAGCAGCCTATTATAGCCCCCAAGCACGGAGAGGTGGGGCCACCATACTTCTGATATTGCCCCCAAGCACGGAGAGGTGGGGCCACCAAACTTCTGATATTGCCCCCAAGCACGGAGAGGTGGGGCCACCAGACGTCTGATATTGCCCCCAAGCACGGAGAGGTGGGGCCACCAGATCTCAGCACCAGAGCTACACCTTCAAGCTACGTGAGCGTCTGGTCTGCTGAGAATTCACCAACTCAACTTATTTGCTAACACACCCTTAAAATTTTCATCAAATAACTGGACAACGTGTAGTCGCCATAGACAGGGAGTGATGAGGCCACCCCAACAGCACATCCATTAAATGTTCTCCCAAAATAGATTACAATTATAAATAGTAGTAATATTAACTAGTCTAGTAACATACATATGTACACACCTTGCATTTATTATGTAATATTCATGCATTTCTTTCATAATTGCAAAACCTTTCATATGTTCTGGCCAAAATAAAACCTTGGTTCAGAACAAATAAATTTAAAGAAAATTACTATCAAAAATTTTACACACTTGAGTTAGTTCAGTGTATTATAACATTTATTAATATTATTAGACTTAGTAAATATCTGTGTGTGTGTATGTAAACTACCACAACACATTACATATCATTACCCTAGACATTTAACGTAGCCACATTCATTAGTAAAAAAAAAAAGATAGGTGTGAGGTCGTAGTTGTAGCAAGAAGGGCCTTCTGACAATTCACAGCTACATTTTATCTCAGGAGCCTTCACAGCTGACCTCATGCATCACACTTAGTAATATCACCATCATACAATACCATCAAATCCACTACATATATTGGGGTCTCTTTGTCCCGGGATAATTAGCCCATTAAGTATATTAGGATCTCCTGGGGGGAGAATTAGATTAGGGGAACACATTATAAAAATTAAAAGTGTCCCTTAAAATTAAAAGTGTCCCTGAAAATAAAAGTTGGTGAATCTTCACAGCCAGTGGTAGTTAATTAATTAATTAGAATTATTTTAGACTAGAGTAATTAGAAGTACTTTAGTGGGTGGAAATTTTATCTTGCACATTGCTAGATTTGTTTAAAAAGTATGGCGGAGCTGGCCAAACTCAGATCAGCTGCTGTGCTGACGGCAAAGGAGATGGGAATGGATGGTCAGATTTTAATTCAATATGTAACGGCTGAATGTGATAAGTATATTGAACGGGAAGAAAGAAGATTAGAAAAAGAGGCTGAAAGAAAATTAGAGTCTGAAAGGTTGGCTGAAGAGAAGAGGTTACAAATTGAGGCTGAGACTAAGAGGTTACAAATTGAGGCTGACAAAGAGGCTAGAGCATTGGAGGCAGAAGAAAAACGACAGCAAAGGGAGGCAGAAGATAAAAAGGCCGAAAGGGAGGCAGAAGATAAAAAGGCCGAAAGGGAGGCAGAAGATAAAAGGTTGACTGCCGAAAGGGAGGCAGAAGATAGAAGGTTGCAGAGGGAGCACGAATTACGACTAAGGGAGATGGAGCTACAAGGCCAGGCTCCTGAAAATGGTGCCAGCCCTTTTGCCTCAGATGCTACGCCCAGTCTGGGAGCCTCAACATCAGCTATGGGGTTTCATTTAGACCATTTTGTTGAAAAAGACGATGACATAGAGGGGTACCTAGGACGTTTTGAGTTATTAGCTACTACATATGGGTTAGAGAGAGAGAGGTGGAGTTTAAAGCTATCATAGGGACTGAGAGGTACTTCTTACGAAGTCTTCGCAAAAATGAACAGAGAAGACCAGGAGAATTACGACATGTTAAAGCAGGCTTTGTTATTGAGGTACGAAAAAAATGGGGAATTTTATCGTAAGAAATTTAGAAATGCCAAACTGTTGTCTGGGGAGACATACCAGCAATTCTCTGCCAGACTGGAAACCTATTTGGAGAAATGGACTGCTCTGGGGAAGACCCAAGATCTTAAAGAAATGATCATGATTGAGCAATTGAGAGAGTCCATGGCTCCAGACATGAGAAAATTTCTCATGGAACAAGGTGCAGAGAAGTTGGGGGAGGTTTTAAATGTCGCTGAAAGGTATCAGGCAGCCCAGGCAGAGGTAAGTGGTGCTAAAAAGAAGCACATAGACAATTTTAAAGCTCCACAGCAATTTAATAAATTTGATAATAGAGAGCAGGGAAATAAAGGTAGGACAAACTTTGAACGGCCAAGAAATGACTACCGAGACAGAAACTCACAGTTCAATGACCAAAAATCCAATGAAAGAAAACCGTTTAACCAAGGAAAAAGATGGTGTAAATGGTGCAAGAAAGATAACCATAACACCGAATTTTGTAGAAGGAAACCTTCAAACATTGCTGCAATGAAGTCGGGGACTCAAAGATTAAATGTTAATCCTAAGGGACAGCAGGAACCTTATCACCCCCCAGTTTGTGAGGATGTTATTTGTAATGGGGTCACCATAAGGTGCCTTTATGATACATGTTTGGATTATGATTCAGTTGTGAAGTCTAGCCTAGTGGACCCAAGTCAGTATACCACAGAAACAGTGGAAATACAAGGGGCAACTAAGGACATACCACTCATGACACTTCCCATCGCAAGGATAACGGTGAAAACTCGCTATGTGGAAGGAGAAATCAGAGCAGCAGTGATAGATGAACCAATCTACCCTCTGATATTGGGGTGTAGATACGTCTTCTTGGGGAATCCCGAGAGACCTGTGATCATGGCGACAGTGCAGACCAGGTCACAGAAGAAGGAGGAAGAAGGTGAACCTATAAATGCTCATCCAGAGGAGGTGAGGAAGGCGCAGGCTGAGGATAGGACACTCAAGCCATGTTTTAAAAAATTGCCCAAATGCCACACACCTCCGAGCAAGGGGGAATATTTTATGAAGAACAAACTCTTATACAGGAAGGCCGGAACTGGAACAAATGGTCACAACCAGCTGGTTCTTCCCACTTCATATAGGAATAAAGTGATGGAACTCGGGCATGCGATTCCCTTCAGTGGTCACATGGGGATCAGCGCCACAGGACAGCGTATAGCTTGTCATTACTTCTGGCCAGGGATAACGGAGGATATAAAAAGATATGTCAAATCCTGCCCAGAATGTCAAAGGGTAGCTCCAAAGCACAGGACTACTCCTGCAACTCTAGGGGAAATGCCCATAGTGGGAACACCTTTTGAGAGGATTGCAGTGGATATTGTAGGACCTCTCACTCGGACCAAGAGGAGGAACAGTTACATCCTTACTCTGGTGGACACTTGTTCTATGTGGGGAGAGGCGGTAGCCCTGCCATCAATTGATTCAAAACATGTAGCAGAGGCACTACTTACAATATTTACCCGATTAGGATTCCCGCATCAAATCTTGACGGATAATGGCTCTCAGTTCAAGGGGAAACTAACGGAAGAAGTTTTTAAGCTATTTCAAGCCAGACACTTTCATTGTAGTCCGTACCATCCGCAAGGGAACGGCCAGGTAGAGAGGTTCAACGGGACTCTCATTTCTATCCTGAGAAAGCTGGCACACGAAAAACCGGATCTGTGGGATCAATTCCTGCCCGCCGCATTGTTTGCGTATCGGGAGGTACCACATAGTTCAACCGGGATGGCTCCCGCAACTCTGCTATTTGGGAGGCCAATAAAAGGTCCATTAGAAGCGCTATTAAGGACCTGGACAGATGAGAAGGCGGAAGAGACTGTTACCTCATCCTATCAATACGTGAACGAACTGACCACTCGTTTGAAAGCTGGATGGAAACTGGCAAATGATAATTTGAAACAAGCCAGGAAGAAACATGCAGCATATTTTAATAGGAAGGCAAAGGACAGAGAACTGGCAGTGGGAGAGAAGGTGCTGCTTCTACTACCCGGTAGCCAGAATAAATTACAAATTGGATGGCAAGGTCCATATACGGTTCTAGAGAAGGTGTCTAGAACAAACTATAAAATTGACAAAAAGGGGAAGGAGAAAGTTTATCATGTAAACCTGTTAAAGAAGTATCTGGACAGACCACTCCAGGAAAGCACCCCCTTACTGACCTTAGCTATCGCAACTCAAATGCAAAAGGAACCACTCACCTCACATGAATACCCATTACATCCTTGTGAAACAGCAGCACAGGTAAAAGTCAGTAAGCACCTGACTAAAAAAACCAGAGGGAGAGAGTTCAACAGGTTCTGGAGGAACATACAGATGTATTAACAGATAAACCAGGCCATACAAATTTGCTACAGTATGACATGAAACTGGTAGACTCAAACCCAATCTGTATGAGAGCCTATTCTATTCCGTTCGCGAAGGAGAAGGCATTGAAGGAAGAAATAGATTATTTGTTGAAGGAGGGGATTATTTCACACAGTGAATCATCTTTTAGCTCTAGTGTCGTTTTGTTGAGAAAACCGTCTGGGGAACACAGACTGTGCATAGATTACAGGAAACTGAATGCTGTCACAGAAGGACAAGTGGATCCATTACCAGACACAAAACAGTTATTTGCCAGACTGAACAAGGCAAAATACTTTTCAAAGGTGGATCTTAGTAAAGGCTATTACCAGATCCCAGTGAAGCCTGAAGTGAGACCTTATTTGGCTTTTAGCACTTCGGATGGACATTATGAATTCAACATGCTACCATTCGGACTGAAAAATGCTCCGAGTGTATTTTCAAGGATGATGCGCAAATTGTTGGATCCCCTGAATAACCCATGTATCACGAATTTCATGGATGATATTCTCGTCGCCACAGAGACATTTGAAGAACACATTGAAGCTCTAGAAATGTTATTTAATAGGCTTAGGTAGGCGAACTTGACTGCTAGGCCAACAAAATGTTGCATTGGATGCAAAGAGTTGGAATTCTTGGGACACACTGTATATCAGGGTAGCATGACCCCTGATCCCAAGAACTTGGAAAAACTGCAGAGAGCACCTAGACCACAAACAAAAAAGGATGTGCGATCATTCGTGTCGTTATGCGGATTTTATGAAAAATATATCAAAGATTTTAACTCTATTTGTGCTCCTCTGACTGATCTGACTCGTAAGGGACTTCCGGATAAAATTAATTGGACTGCGCAAAGTGAATTAGCGTTCCAAGACTTAAAGGAAAAACTCACTAGCAAGCCTATTCTCAAACTACCTGATTTGACACAGGACTTTGTCTTAAGAACCGATGCAAGTAATGTAGGACTCGGAGCAGCTTTGTTGCAAAGATCATCTTCACCTGATGGGGAACTGAAACCAGTCGCTTATGCAAGCCGCAAATTGAATAAGGCGGAACAAGGATATTCAACAAGCGAAAAAGAATGTTTAGCGTTAATCTGGGCAATAAAGAAGTTTCAAATCTATCTGTATGGTAGGACTTTTGTGGTCGAGACGGACCATCAGCCACTCGTATTCTTATCTCAGGCTAAGCATGAAAACGCAAGATTGCTGAGGTGGTCTTTATTGCTTCAACCTTATCAGTTTAGTATCCAATATATCCCAGGCAAATTGAATGTCGGTGCAGATTTCCTCAGTCGGCACCCCTGTGATCAAAATTAGAGTATTGGCAGGAGTGAGGAGAGATTTTGTCTATGTGTATCACTGGTTTTAGAACTTGCCGTAGGCATGTTTTCAAGTGGGGAGATGTGTCATAAAATTGACCATGATACAACGTTAAAATATCTCCAATGATACAACGTAGGGATAAAAACTAATGCGTAAGCTGCTAGAATACATGATCGCCCACGCCGCGGGTCATCACCCGCCATGGAAATTAAATTGTTAGACTTGAAGGCAAAACGGAACGGGATGAGAACGGAGATCAAAAGGAGAAATCTGACTGAACGCGTGCTTGAAACTAGAAAGGCTAAAAGACGCAAGTGGTGGGGAAAGGAGGAAAAAGTCACGTTCCCCAAGTTGACATAAAGTAAAGAAATCGACAAAAGGGACCTTGGATATTATACGCCACAGTCATTTTTTGGACGCTTTTGCGATAACTTAGTCCGTTTATTTGAATGCAGTGATGAACGCATTCCAGAAGATTCTAGAAAATATTTGAAAAGTAACTTTTCTTAATAATAATGTTAGGAATATAAAACCTAGCTGGCCGGATGGCCCATCTTGAGCAGTGAAATAATATACTTTCATTTATACAGACGGACAGATAATAAGAAAGATATTGACAAAAGACTGTGTTGTTCATATCAACGATCGACTGCATTGAAATAAAACATGTCACTAATTTTCAAAAAAATTGTGGCCTTGAAGACGCAAGTGCTAAAATCTAGTTGGAATGAAGAGACGGGGTGGGATGGTGAATTGTGGCTAAAAATAACTTTAAAGGGCAAAATTGTGTAGGGGAAGGCAGGGTTGGTTCAAAAAACAAGTGTGTTTTTTTTGTGAAACGCAAGTAGAGACGGACGGACCAACAGACAATAAGGCATACTTGACTGAGGTATGACTGAAATGACTTTTTGGTAGGATATTTGAATTTGAAAAATAAAAGGCAGTGATTGGCCATAGATGAATATATTATCGGCGCTCAGACGCGCATTTTGTGCCATTCATTATAAGTTGTCCTAGTAGACACAGTGAATTATTAAGTGGTGTAATTCCCAGAAGCTATTGAAATATTTAGAGGGACGCCATCCAAAAGCCAGCAGCTCAGCTGAGTTTTGCTAGCATTTAACTGTGTTCTATATTCATAATTCTGGTAAGACTGAAATTATTTCTTTGTACATTTTAATATTTGTTTAAGGTTTCGAGTGATTTGATACTGCAATAGCATAATCTGTCCCTTACAACAAGTAAGGATTCGCTCTAGATCCCCCCGGCCGAGTCCAGGGTCTAGAGACAAATAAAATACATAAACTCCAGCAAGGATTATGAAGGACGGATCAGGTGTTGAGATCAGTGAAACATATCACCTATCCTATTCTATGGCAGGAAGCTAATGAACATATTTCAGAATACGTAGTCTGGGAGAACTTATCCTATGTGAAACCAACTTGGTAAGATGTGTTGTTTGGTCAGAAAGATCTGACCCGTCTATGTGGTGTTGTTGTTGTGTAGTGTTGTGTCCAGAAATGGTTAAAGGATGGAATTCTGACACATGACTAATACTTTGATTGCAGAACTGTGAGTTTTAGTTGGCACCAATGTGGTGTCAACTGAGTTGTTGAATATTACCAGAGTGGACCCGTGCAGTAACATTTTGTCAGAGCAGCCTATTATAGCCCCCAAGCACGGAGAGGTGGGGCCACCATACTTCTGATATTGCCCCCAAGCACGGAGAGGTGGGGCCACCAAACTTCTGATATTGCCCCCAAGCACGGAGAGGTGGGGCCACCAGACTTCTGATATTGCCCCCAAGCACGGAGAGGTGGGGCCACCAGATCTCAGCACCAGAGCTACACCTTCAAGCTACGTGAGCGTCTGGTCTGCTGAGAATTCACCAACTCAACTTATTTGCAAACGCACCCATAAAATTTCCATCAAATAACTGGACAATGTGTGGTCGCCATAGACAGGGAGTGATGAGGCCACCCCAACAGCACATCCATTAAATGTTCTCCCAAAATAGATTACAACTATAAACAGTAGTAATATTAACTAGTCTAGTAACATACATATGTACACACCTTGCATTTATTATGTAATATTCATGCCTTTCTTTCATAATTGCAAAACCTTTCATATGTTCTGGCCAAAATAAAACCTTGGTTCAGAACAAATAAATTTAAAGAAAATTACTATCAAAAATTTTACACACTTGAGTTAGTTCAGTGTATTATAACATTTATTAATATTATTAGACTTAGTAAATATCTGTGTGTGTGTATGTAAACTACCACAACACATTACATATCATTACCCTAGACATTTAACGTAGCCACATTCATTAGTAAAAAAAAAAGATAGTTGTGAGGTCGTAGTGGTAGCAAGAAAGGCCTTCTGACAATTCACAGCTACATTTTATCTCAGGAGCCTTCACAGCTGACCTCATGCATCACACTTAGTAATATCACCATCATACAATACCATCAAATCCCCTACACTACCTACCCACCTACTTACATACCTACTTACCTACCCACCCACTTACCTACCTACCCATCTACTTACCTACCTACTTACCTACCTACTTACTGTCATAAAATTAACCATGATACAACGTTAAAATATCTCCAATGATACAACGTAGGGATAAAAACTAATGCGTAAGCTACTAGAATACATGATCGCCCACGCCGCGGGTCACCACCCGCCATGGAAATTAAATTGTTAAACGTGAAGGCAAAACGTTTACCCTTGGAGCGGGATGTGAACGGAGATCAGAGGAAAAAAATATGACTGAAACGTGCTTGGAACTAGCAAGGCTAAAAGGACGCAAAGTGGTGGGGCAAGGAAAAATTCACGTCCCCAAGTTGACACAAGATAAAGAAATCGACAAAAGGGACCTTAGCTATTATACGCCACAGTCATTTCTTGGACGCTTTTGCGATAACTTAGTCCGTTTATTTGAATGCAGTGATGAACGCATTATAGAAGATTCTAGAAAATATTTGAAAAGTAACTTTTTCTTAATAATAATGTTAAGAATATAAAACCTAGCTGGCCGGATGGCCCATCTTGAGCAGTGAAATAATATGCTTTCATTTATACAGACGGATAGATAATAAGAAAGATATTGACAAAAGACTGTGTTGTTCATATCAGCGAGCGTCTGCATTGAAACAAAAATGTCCCTAATTTTCAAAAAACTGCAGTCTTGAGACTCAAAGCGCTAAAATCTAGTTGGTATGAAAGAGAGGGGATGGGCTGGAGAATTGTGGCTAAAAATAACTTTAAAGGCAAAATTGTGTAGGGGAAGGCAGAGTTGGTTCAAAAAACAAGTGTGTTTTTTTGTGAAACGCAAGTAGAGACGGACGGACCAACAGACAATAAGGCATACTTGACTGAGGTATGACTGAAATGACTTTTTGGTAGTAGGTTTGAATTTGAAAGGAAAAAAAGGCGGTGATTGGCCATAGATGAATATATTATCGGCGCTCAGACGCGCATTTTTGCCATTCGTTATAAGTTGTCCTAGTAGACACAGTGAATTATATAGTGGTGTATTCCCAGAAGCAAATTGATATCTTTAGAGGGACGCCATACTAAAGCCAGCAGCTCAGCTGAGTTTTGCTAGCAATTAACTGTGTTCTATATTCATAATTCTGGTAAGACTGAAAGTATTTCTTTGTATATTTTAATATTTGTTTAATGTTTCGAGTGATTTGATACTGCCATATCAAAATCTATCCCTTACAACAAGTAAGGATTCGCTCTAGACCCCCCGCCCCAGTTCAGGGTCTAGAGACAAATAAAATACATAAACTCCAGTAAGGATTATGAAGGACAGATCAAGTGTTTAGATCAGTGAAACATATCACCTATCCTATTCTATGGCAGGAAGCTAATGAACATATTTCAGAATATGTAGTCTGGGAGAACCTATCCTATGTGAAACCAACTTGGTAAGATGTGTTGTTTGGTCAAAGAGATCTGACCCGTCTATGTGGTGTTGTTGTGTGTCGTGTTGTGTCCAGAAATGGGTTAGAGGATGGAATTCTGACACATGACCAATACTTTATTGCAGAGCTGTGAGTTTTTATTTGGCACCAATGTGGTGTCAAATGATGAGTTACTAATACAAGAGTGGACCCGTGCAGTTTATATTTTGGCAGAGCAGCCTGATATTGCCCCCAAGCACGGAGAGGTGGGGCCACCAGATCTCAGCACCAGAGCTACACATTCAAGCTACGTGAGCGTCTGGTCTGCTGAGAATTCACCAACTCAACTTATTTTCTAACACACCCTTAAAATTTCCATCAAATAACTGGACAATGTGTAGTCGCCATAGACAGGGAGTGATGAGGCCACCCCAACAGCACATCCATTAAATGTTCTCCCAATTAGATTACAACTATAAACAGTAGTAATATTAACTAGTCTAGTAACATACATATGTACACACCTTGCATTTATTATGTCATATTCATGCAATTCTTTCATAATTGCAAAACCATTCATATGTTCTGACCAAACTAAAACCTTGGTTCAGAACAAATAAATTTAAAGAAAATTACTATCCAAATTTTACACATCTCGAGTTAGTTCAGTGTGTTATATCATTTTATTACTATTATTAGACTTGTTAAATATCTGTGTGTGTGTATGCAAACCACCACAACACAATTACATATCAATACCCTAGAATTTTAACGTAGCCACATTCATTAGAAAAAAAAAAGATAGTTGTGAGGTCGTAGTGGTAGCAAGAAGGGCCTTCTGGAAATTCACAGCTACACTTATCTCAGGAGCCTTCACAGCTGACCTCATGCATCACATTAAGTAATATCTCAATCAGACAATACCATCAAAACCACTACATATATTGGGGTCTCTGGGTCCGGGATAATTAGCCTATCAATAATATTAGGATCTCCTGGGAGGAGAAATAAATTAGGGGAACACATTTTAAAAATTAAAAGTGTCCCTGAAAATAAAAGTTGGTGAATCTTCACAGCCTGTGGTAGGTAATTGATTAATTAATTAATTAGAATTATTTTAGACTAGAGTAATTAGAATTACTTTAGTAGTTGGAAATTTTATTTTGCACATTGCTAGATTTGTTTAAAAAGTATGGCGGAGCTAGCCAAATTCAGATCAGCTGCTGTGCTGACGGCAAAGGATATGGGAATGGATGGTCAGATTTTAATTCAATATGTAACGGCTGAATGTGATAAGTATATTGAACGGGAAGAAAGAAGATTAGAAAAAGAGGCTGAAAGAAAATTAGAGTCTGAAAGGTTGGCTGAAGAGAAGAGGTTACAAATTGAGGCTGAGACTAAGAGGTTACAAATTGAGGCTGAAAAAGAGGCTAAAGCATTGGAGGCAGAAGAAAAACGACAGCAAAGGGAGGCAGAAGATAAAAAGGCCGAAAGGGAGGCAGAAGATAAAAAGGCCGAAAGGGAAGCAGAAGATAAAAGGTTGACTGCCGAAAGGGAGGCAGAAGATAGAAGGTTGCAAAGGGAGCACGAATTACGACTAAGAGAGCTGGAGCTACAAGGCCAGGCTCCTGAAAATGGTGCCAGCCCTTTTGCCTCAGATGCTACGCCCAGTCTGGGAGCCTCAACATCAGCTATGGGGTTTCATTTAGACCATTTTGTTGAAAAAGACGATGACATAGAGGGGTACCTAGGACGTTTTGAGTTATTAGCTACTACATATGGGTTAGAGAGAGAGAGGTGGATTTTAAAGTTATCACAGGGACTGAGAGGGACTTCTTATGAAGTCTTCGCAAAAATGAACAGAGAAGACCAGGACAATTATGACATGTTAAAGCAGGCTTTGTTATTGAGGTACGAAAAAAATGGTGAATTTTATCGTAAGAAATTTAGAAGTGCCAAACTGTTGTCTGGGGAGACATACCACCAATTCTCTGCCTGACTGGAAACCTATTTGGAGAAATGGACCGCTCTGGGGAAGACCCAAGATCTTAAAGAAATGATCATGATTGAGCAATTGAGAGAGTCCATGGCTCCAGACATGAGAAAATTTCTCATGGAACAAGGTGCAGAGAAGTTGGGGGAGGTTTTAAATGTCGCTGAGAGGTATCAGGCAGCCCAGGCAGAGGTAAGTGGTGCTAAAAAGAAGCACATAGACAATTTTAAAGCTCCACAGCAATTTAATAAATTTGATAATAGAGAGCAGGGAAATAAAGGTAGGACAAACTTTGAACGGCCAAGAAATGACTACCGAGACAGAAACTCACAGTTCAATGACCAAAAATCCAATGAAAGAAAACCGTTTAACCAAGGAAAAAGATGGTGTAAATGGTGCAAGAAAGATAACCATAACACCGAATTTTGTAGAAGGAAACCTTCAAACATTGCTGCAATGAAGTCCGGGAAGCAAAGATTAAATGTTAATCCTAAGGGACAGCAGGAACCTTATCACCCCCCCAGTTTGTGAGGATGCTATTTGTAATGGGGTCACCATAAGGTGCCTTTATGATACAGGTTTGGATTATGATTCAGTTGTGAAGTCTAGCCTAGTGGACCCAAGTCAGTATACCACAGAAACAGTGGAAATACAAGGGGCAACTAAGGACATACCACTCATGACACTTCCCATCGCAAGGATAACGGTGAAAACTCGCTATGTGGAAGGAGAAATCAGAGCAGCAGTGATAGATGAACCAATCTACCCTCTGATATTGGGGTGTAGATACGTCTTCTTGGGGAATCCCGAGAGACCTGTGATCATGGCGACAGTGCAGACCAGGTCACAGAAGAAGGAGGAAGAAGGTGAACCTATAAATGCTCATCCAGAGGAGATGAGGAAGGCGCAGGCTGAGGATAGGACACTCAAGCCATGTTTTAAAAAATTGCCCAAATGCCACACACCTCCAAGTAAGGGGGAATATTTTATGAAGAACAGATTGCTATATAGGAAGACAGGAACTAGATCCACTGGTCACGGACAGTTGGTTCTTCCCAAGATATATAGGGCAAATTTAATAAGGAGCTTCATCATCATCTCAGCCCGTAACCCGTCATGGGTCGTAGGGGTGCCATGGTGGAAGCATCAGCAGACAGGGTCCTCCACTGCTCTCTATCCTCAGCAATGCGTACAAGTGTGGAAAAACCGTGTCCTGCCCATTCTTTGATGTTATCAGCCCAGGATTTTCTTTGCCTTCCTCTTCTCCGTTTACCTTCGACTGTCCCCTGAAGGATCGTTTTCGAAAGGGAGTCATGACGAGTTACATGCCCAAACCAGGCAAGCTTTCGATGTTTCACTATTGACAAAAGTGGTTCTTGGTGGCCTGCATAGGTGTTTATCTTCTCTCTAACATAGACATTTGTTTTGTGCTCTTTATAGCAAATGCGCAAAATTCTTCTATAACATTTATGCTCGAAAGCCTGAATTCTTCGCTCCGTATCTGCAGTGAGTGTCCAGCTCTCACACCCATACAAGAGAATAGATAATACAAGTGATTTGTATAATTTGATCTTCACAGGAAAACTGATGTTACTTTTCCAGATCACATTCAACTTTGTCATGGCAGCTGAGGCCATCTCAAGTCTTGTCTTGATTTCTTTACTTGATCTTCCATCACTACATATAGTGGACCCGAGATATTTAAAGGTGTTAACTTCTTCTAACATTTGCCCATTTAACGTAATGTTGGTCGGAACATGTTTCTTATGGCTATTCACCAATATCTTGCTTTTTTTCTATATTAATTTCCATCCCATACGTTCTTGTTACTTTCTCCAGTCTAGAGGTAAGGTCTTGAAGTTCTGATTCTGATCCAGCTATCAGATCAATATCATCAGCAAAACGTAGGTTGCACAGAGGTCGGCCTCCAATCGATATGGTTGATTTATAATCGTAGAGAGCCTCCTGCATAATATGTTCTAGATAAATATTAAAGAGCACTGGGGACAGGATACATCCCTGCCGAACTCCTACAGTTGTTTTGAAAAATTCTCCAATGTCGTTGCTTGCAAAAAACAGCACTGCTTGCGTCCTTGTATAGTGCTTCAATGATATCTATGATGTTGGTATCAAAATTGAATTTTCTCATTACTTGCCATAAGCCTTCATGCCAGACTCGATCGAAGGCTTTTGTGAAATCGATGAAGTTATGGTATAAATCGTGTTGATGTTGGAGATGTTTTTCGATAAGTACTCTAATATTGAAGATTTGTTCTGAGGTACTTCTTTTTGGTCTAAAGCCAGCCTGTTCCTCTGACAAGATTTCTTCTGATTTCTGTTTTATTCTGTTCAAAAGTATCCTTAACATCACCTTACTTGGATGACTAATAAGGCTAATGGTTCTGTAGTTCTTGCACATTTTAGATTTCCTTTCTTTGGAAGCGGTATTACTAATGACTGCGTCCATTCTTTTGGCCATTTTTTTGTACTCCATATCTTCTGGCAAATTGTTGTCATGATTTTTACTATATCTGGTCCTCCATATTTCAAGAGCTCTGCTGGGATATTATCCACACCCGGTGACTTCCCTCCTTTCATCGAACATATAGCCTCTTCCACTTCTTCCCGTAATATTGCTGCATTAAGGAGCTTACATGTTGGAAAAGATGGGGACCATGAAAATGTCGGTACCATCTGCCAAAAAGTTGCTCGCAAATACTATTGGCCCGACGTAAATGTCGATATTGAAAACTTTGTAGAAGCATGTGGCATATTTCATGAGGGAACACCCACAAAGGGAAAATATGTGCAGGACCTAGAAACGCCGCGGGGCAAAATTAGGCCTGGAAAGAAAAATTATGATACTCAAGGAGACAAAGTGCAATGGGAGCCCCCTTTTCACACCCAGTCTTCACTTGAATGGATTGACATGGCCACTATGCGACGAGTACAAAGAAGAAATTTTACCCAGGATAAGATGACAATCCCTCGGTCAGACTTATATAAACTGGAAGAACAGAAAAGAGAGCGAAGATCTCTCATAAGCAATCTAAAGTGGGGAGACAAACCCAAGAAAAAAATTGGTAGTGGTCGATTTGTGAGTGATGATTCTAGGAAGAAAAGTCCTCACTATAGGGCTTCTAATGGAAGGAACCCGACGGGTTCCATAAAAAATACGTATGATCAATTAAAGGTCCAGATGTAGCCTATTAAGGACCTGGACAGATGAGAAGGCGGAAGAGACTGTTACCTCATCTTATCAATACGTGAACGAACTGACCACTTGTTTGAAAGCTGGATGGAAACTGGCAAATGATAATTTGAAACAAGCCAGGAAGAAACATGCAGCATATTTTAATAGGAAGGCAAAGGACAGAGAACTAGCTGTGGGAGAGAAGGTGCTGCTTCTACTACCCGGTAGCCAGAATAAATTACAAATTGGATGGCAAGGTCCATATACGGTTCTAGAGAAGGTGTCTAGAACAAACTATAAAATTGACAAAAAGGGGAAGGAGAAAGTTTATCATGTAAACCTGTTAAAGAAGTATCTGGACAGACCACTCCAGGAAAGCACCCCCTTACTGACCTTAGCTATCGCAACTCAAATGCAAAAGGAACCACTCACCTCACATGAATATCCATTACATCCTTGTGAAACAGCAGCACAGGTAAAAGTCAGTAATCACCTGACTAAAAACCAGAGGGAGAGAGTTCAACAGGTTCTGGAGGAACATACAGATGTATTAACAGATAAACTAGGCCATACAAATTTGCTACAGTATGACATGAAACTGGTAGACTCAAACCCAATCTGTATGAGAGCCTATTCTATTCCGTTCGCGAAGGAGAAGGCATTGAAGGAAGAAATAGATTACACTGACTAACAAAAAAAAATTTTTTTTTTCTTTCTCTAACATTTCTATGTTTTTCTGATCAATTTTAATGCGCTGTTTTTAAATCTGCAAACCGTTTTTCTCTATCAGGTCGGGATCTCTAGAAATACGCAATTGAAGTTTTTTAACAACGCATACAGTATTACAACATCATTTGTACAAGAAGTATAACAGTTATGTAGGCTTGAATTTCTTTGCAGTCGACTTTCGTCGGTGAATGGCATGTGGTACATCGCGATGAAGCATCCAACAATAATCAGCAAGCATGGTCACACTCCACCGTCCTTGATAACGTGACTCCATTACGGCGATATCTTGATGGAATCGTTCTCCATGTTCATCGCTGACTTCGCCAAGGTTGTCAGGGAAAAAGTCAAGATGCGAATCGAGCAAATGGATTTTGAGGGACATGTTACAGCCCATAATTCTGTATGCATCTATGCACTGCTTAACAATATGCACATAGTCGACAGATTTGTGATTTTCCCAGAAAGTTATCGACGATCGATTTGAATGCCATCCATGCGCGAAGTTCACTACCATGTAACAAGTTCTCGAATTGTTTGTCTGCAATAACTTTCCTAATCTGAGGTCCTACAAAGATACCTTCCTTTATCTTTGCATCGCTAATCTTTGCATCGCTAATTTGCGGAAACTTTTCTTGAAGATAAGTGAAAGCTTTGCTCGTTTTATCTAACGCTTTTACGAAATTATTCATGAGCCCCAACTTTATATGTAACGGTGGTAAAATGATGCTGTCTTTGTTAGCTAATGGCTCGTGTATTACATTTTTATGCCCGAGCTGCATACGATCCCTGATAGGCCACACCTTTCTTGCATAATGTTCCTGTCTGTTGCGGCTGTCCCATTCACATAGGAAGCAACAAAATTTAGTATACCCAGTCTGCATGCCCGTGAGAATTGCAATGACCCTTAGGTCTCCACAAATCCGCCATTGGTAGTCATTGTACTTTATTTTTGCCAAAAGTATAGCCATATTGTCATAAGTTTCTTTCATATGAACAGAGTAGGCGACTGGAATTGATGAAAATAAATTTCCATTATGCAATAACACGGCTTTTAGACTAGTCTTGGAAGATTCGATGAAAAGTCGCCATTCGTTGACTATGTGCTCATGACCGAGGTGCACCATTAGACCTTTTACATCTTTGCAATAGCAAATGTCATCATCCATCTCAAAGTATTGAACAAGTTCTCTGTGTCTATGACGAAATTTAGATATCGGAGTATTGGGCGCTAAAAGATTCCATTCTCTGAGTCGCGAACCGAGTAATTCCGCTTGTCCTTTGGTGAGAGCGAGATCACGTATTAGATCTGAAAGTTCTGAATGGTTAATTAAGTGAACACCATCATTCACCGGTACATAATCCGAGTCAGAATTAGTTTCTAAAGCAGGTAAACTATCACTTTCTGATGGTTCATTCACGTCCAACGGATATTGTTCTGGTGGAACTGGGATCGGACACGTGATTGGATCATGAGGCACTGGTTTCGAAACCGATTCAATATTTGGATAAACCACAGACTTTCTAGTTTTAAAAGTGAAACCATAGATATTTTTCAAACAGAAGTAACAATCAGTAGCGTGATTTGTCGGTTCACGCCATATTACTGGCACTCCAAAAGGCATCGACTTATGCTTCGGCGATTTTCGTAACCAACCTGCCAATGTATTTGCACAAGTCGAACAAACTGCATTTGGCTTCCAAGATTTATTTGCATCATCAACTTTCGAATCGAAATAAAGTTCATATGCTTTCTTTAGCAATGGTGTAAAGTTTTTCTGGTGAACACGATCGGTAAAATATCCGCACACGTAACAGAACAGATCAGCCGAATTTCTACAACTTCTAGAAGCCATATTTCACTCAAAATTATTTCAAAATACAGTAACTATTTGAAATATAACGTAACATATGTCATGCATCTTTTAGCAGTATAAAAAGTAGAATTATTTTGCATTTTATTAATTTTTAAAAAGTTATATAGTAAAAATGAAACGGAGCAAATAACGGTTTCCCAAAAATATATTTATTCACAAATATCTTAAGAACCCGACATGATAGAGATAAACGGATTTCAAATTTGAAATCAGCGCAAGAAACTGACCTAAGAACACTTATTCTTATATAAGAAAGGAAAATGTTGTTTGTCAGTGTTATTTGTTGAAGGAGGGGATTATTTCACACAGTGAATCATCTTTTAGCTCTAGTGTCGTTTTGTTGAGAAAACCGTCTGGGGAACACAGACTGTGCATAGATTACAGGAAACTGAATGCTGTCACAGAAGGACAAGTGGATCCATTACCAGACACAAAACAGTTATTTGCCAGACTGAACAAGGCAAAATACTTTTCAAAGGTGGATCTTAGTAAAGGCTATTACCAGATCCCAGTGAAGCCTGAAGTGAGACCTTATTTGGCTTTTAGCACTTCGGATGGACATTATGAATTCAACATGCTACCATTCGGACTGAAAAATGCTCCGAGTGTATTTTCAAGGATGATGCGCAAATTGTTGGATCCCCTGAATAACCCATGTATCACGAATTTCATGGATGATATTCTCGTCGCCACAGAGACATTTGAAGAACACATTGAAGCTCTAGAAATGTTATTTAATAGGCTTAGGGAGGCGAACTTAACTGCTAGGCTACCAAAATGTTGCATTGGATGCAAAGAGTTGGAATTCTTGGGACACACTGTATATCAGGGTAGCATGACCCCTGATCCCAAGAACTTGGAAAAACTGCAGAGAGCACCTAGACCACAAACAAAAAAGGACGTGCTATCATTCGTGTCGTTATGCGGATTTTATCAAAAATATATCAAAGATTTTAACTCTATTTGTGCTCCTCTGACTGATCTGACTCGCAAGGGACTTCCAGATAAAATTATTTGGACTGCGCAAGGTGAATTAGCGTTCCAAGACTTATAGGAAAAACTCACTAGCAATCCTATTCTCAAACTGCCGGATTTGACACAGGACTTTGTCTTAAGAACCGATGCCAGTAATGTAGGACTCGGAGCAGCTTCGTTGCAAAGATCATCTTCACCTGATGGGGAACTGAAACCAGTCGCTTATGCAAGCCGCAAATTGAATAAGGCGGAACAAGGATATTCAACAAGCGAAAAAGAATGTTTAGCGTTAATCTGGGCAATAAAGAAGTTTCAAATCTATCTATATGGTAGGACTTTTGTGGTCGAGACGGATCATCAGCCTCTCGTATTCTTATCTCAGGCTAAGCATGAAAACGCAAGATTGCTGAGGTGGTCTTTATTGCTTCAACCTTATCAGTTTAGTATCCAATATATCCCAGGCAAATTGAATGTCGGTGCAGATTTCCTCAGTCGGCACCCCTGTGATCAAAATTAGAGTAATGGCAGGCGTGAGGAGAGATTTTATCTATGTGTATCACTGGTTTTGGAACTTGCCGTAGGCATGTTTTCAAGTGGGGAGATGTGTCATAAAATTAACCATGATACAACGTTAAAATATCTCCAATGATACAACGTAGGGATAAAAACTAATGCGTAAGCTACTAGAATACATGATCGCCCACGCCGCGGGTCACCACCCGCCATAGAAATTAAATTGTTAGACGTGAAGGCAAAACGTTTACCCTTGGAGCGGGATGAGAACGGAGATCAGAGGAAAAAAATATGACTGAAACGTGCTTGGAACTAGCAAGGCTAAAAGGACGCAAATTGGTGGGACAAGGAAAAATTCACGTCCCCAAGTTGACACAAGATAAAGAAATCGACAAAAGGGACCTTAGCTATTATACGCCACAGTCATTTCTTGGACGCTTTTGCGATAACTTAGTCCGTTTATTTGAATGCAGTGATGAACGCATTATAGAAGATTCTAGAAAATATTTGAAAAGTAACTTTTTCTTAATAATAATGTTAAGAATATAAAACCTAGCTGGCCGGATGGCCCATCTTGAGCAGTGAAATAATATGCTTTCATTTATACAGACGGATAGATAATAAGAAAGATATTGACAAAAGACTGTGTTGTTCATATCAGCGAGCGTCTGCATTGAAACAAAAATGTCCCTAATTTTCAAAAACTGCAGTCTTGAGACTCAAAGCGCTAAAATCTAGTTGGTATGAAAGAGAGGGAATGGGCTGGAGAATTGTGGCTAAAAATAACTTTAAAGGCAAAATTGTGTAGGGGAAGGCAGAGTTGGTTCAAAAAACAAGTGTGTTTTTTGTGAAACGCAAGAAGAGACGGACGGACCAACAGACAATAAGGCATACTTGACTGAGGTATGACTGAAATGACTTTTTGGTAGTAGGTTTGAATTTGAAAGGAAAAAAAGGCGGTGACTGGCCATAGATGAATATATTATCGGCGCTCAGACGCGCATTTTTGCCATTCGTTATAAGTTGTCCTAGTAGACACAGTGAACTATATAGTGGTGTATTCCCAGAAGCAAATTGATATCTTTAGAGGGACGCCATACTAAAGCCAGCAGCTCAGCTGAGTTTTGCTAGCAATTAACTGTGTTCTATATTCATAATTCTGGTAAGACTGAAAGTATTTCTTTGTATATTTTAATATTTGTTTAATGTTTCGAGTGATTTGATACTGCCATATCAAAATCTATCCCTTACAACAAGTAAGGATTCGCTCTAGACCCCCCGCCCCAGTTCAGGGTCTAGAGATAAATAAAATACATAAACTCCAGTAAGGATTATGAAGGACAGATCAAGTGTTGAGATCAGTGAAACATATCACCTATCCTATTCTATGGCAGGAAGCTAATGATCATATTTCAGAATATATAGTCTGGGAGAACCTATCCTATGTGAAACCAACTTGGTAAGATGTGTTGTTTGGTCAAAGAGATCTGACCCGTCTATGTGGTGTTGTTGTGTGTCGTGTTGTGTCCAGAAATGGGTTAGAGGATGGAATTCTGACACATGACCAATACTTTATTGCAGAGCTGTGAGTTATTATTTGGCACCAATGTGGTGTCAAATGATGAGTTACTAATACAAGAGTGGACCCGTGCAGTTTATATTTTGGCAGAGCAGCCTGATATTGCCCCCAAGCACGGAGAGGTGGGGCCACCAGATCTCAGCACCAGAGCTACACATTCAAGCTACGTGAGCGTCTGGTCTGCTGAGAATTCACCAACTCAACTTATTTTCTATCACACCCTTAAAATTTCCATCAAATAACTGGACAATGTGTAGTCGCCATAGACAGGGAGTGATGAGGCCACCCCAACAGCACATCCATTAAATGTTCTCCCAATTAGATTACAACTATAAACAGTAGTAATATTAACTAGTCTAGTAACATACATATGTACACACCTTGCATTTATTATGTCATATTCATGCATTTCTTTCATAATTGCAAAACCTTTCATATGTTCTGACCAAACTAAAACCTTGGTTCAGAACAAATAAATTTAAAGAAAATTACTATCCAAATTTTACACATCTCGAGTTAGTTCAGTGTGTTATATCATTTTATTACTATTATTAGACTTGTTAAATATCTGTGTGTGTGTGTATGCAAACCACCACAACACAATTACATATCAATACCCTAGAATTTTAACGTAGCCACATTCATAAGAAAAAAAAAAGATAGGTGTGAGGTCGTAGTGGTAGCAAGAAGGGCCTTCTGAAAATTCACAGCTACACTTATCTCAGGAGCCTTCACAGCTGACCTCATGCATCACATTAAGTAATATCTCAATCAGACAATACCATCAAAACCACTACACTTAAGCTGTAGAAGAGAACTGATAGGTAAGTCATCTTCTCGCTAGGCTTATTCTATGCTCCGGGGTGTTATAAAAACTCTGAGTGCAGCTCGTATTTATTTCCTACCAATTTTAAACTATTGATATTTCTTTGATCACACAACATAAATATAACTGGAAATTTAAATACAGTAATGCAATAACTGCAGCTATAATCAAGTCAATGACCTTTGTTGATTAATGATGTATAACGGTAAGGGTCAAGGTAGTCCCACAGCAGATACTACCGTAGGGGTGGGAAGTGTTAGAGACTTCACCATACTAGGTCCAGCATCGAGAGCTGGGGGTGACCTGTTCCCTTCCTCGCTATCTTATCGTTCCCTAACTCAACAGAAAAATCACGTACCCATTAACAGCTGGGTAAACTGGAACATGATGATACCGTGAATCGAACCTGGCACCTTAGCCACGAGACACCAGCGCTCTAACCACTCTGTAAATCGAACGCTCAGTGATGTATAAAAAGTGAAAATAAAGGCATCAGCCTAAATAGCAAAAAAGACAGAAGTAATGGTCGTCTCAAAGAAAATGGCTTTCCCAGAATGCATTATAAAAGTAAATGGAAAACAACGGATGGAAGATGCATCTCAGAAGTGAAGAGAAGAATAGCTCAGGACAAAATCATCATCATCATCAGTTGCCATCTCCACAACGAAGGTTGGCTGTAATGGATCTCCAACGTCTTCTGTCTCTTGTCTTGGTGGTGCACTCTGATAGACTCTTTCCTGTCCATCTCTTGATGTTATCTTCCCACTTATAGCGTTGTCTTCCCCTTGCACGTTTGCCTTCAACTCTCTCTTCTGTTATGGTCTTCTGCAAGGTGTTATGCCTTTTTATGTGGCCAAAGTATTTTAACTGCCGAACTTTGACCTCCCTCATTAGTTCTCTTTTCATACCTAGATTTTCTAGGACCTCCTTATTTGTTTTCATCTCTTTCCATGAGATACGCCCAATTCTTCTATATATCCACATTTCAAGAGCCTCAATTCTTTCTTCCAAATGCTTATTCATCGTCCATGTTTCTGCACCATACAGAAATGCAGAATATATATAACACTTTATGATTCTCAGTTTTAATTTCTGAGATAACTGTTTGGATGTCAGTATATGTTTCATGTTGTTGAAAAATAGCAGGAAAAAATAGCATTCTATAAAAAGAAGAGTATTTTGTGCACCAATTCTTTGTTAATGGAAGTAAGAAAGAGAGTTCTTCAGGTTTATCTAGAACCAATCCAGACATATGGGAGTGAGTCATGAACAATTAGTAAACAAGTAAGGAAAGCACTAGAGACCACACAGGTGTGGTTTTACAAAAGAATGTTTAAAATACCATGGACAGCCAAAAAACAAAGTAATGATGATGTCCTGAAAGAGGCCAACGAGCAAAGGAAACGTATTTCACAAGTTAGAAAGAAGCAATCCACTTTTTTGGGGCATGTTATGCGAAGAGGAAAGCTGAAATATATCGTAATAACAGGTACGATTGAAGGAAAAAGAGATATAGGAAGACAAAGAAAGCAAATACTGGACAGTTGAGTGAATGATGTATAGTAAAGTAAATTAGCACCATGGTATGTCAATACCTTACAAAATTTCAGACAATTTACAAAATGTATATTGTCATTGTTTGATCGTTTTCATCATGTTATTAGCTTGGGGTCTTGGTTTGTGGTTTCCCGTTAAGTTGTACTTAACTTGTTTGACACGTTGTGGTAGCTGACTTCCCTCGGTCGTTAAAACATCAGAATATTGAAGACGCTATGCTTATGCCAGGAACAGTGTTGATCCACTGTTAAATAGTTCACTATTTCTAAAATTGTGTCACGTTTTTCACCACTAGTTGAACATGCAAAATTTGACCAGGTTATGGTATCTGTGGTTTATAACCAAAACGCCCCTCTGACGTTGACTGACCATTGTTGACCAGACTCATCATTTCGACGACACTGTCTTGAGGCTGTGGTTAAGTCAGTCAAAAAGGGGGTACGTCGTACAAACCATACAATAAAGAATCAATTAAAGACATTTTTTCAAACACAGTTATTATTATTACCGTTCGACTTAGCATTATGCCGAAAATAGCAAAATTGTTTCCCTTACAATACATCGACAAAATGTACCGAAATAAAAGACTAGCAAGAAAAAGAGAAGTCGAACTCTTTAAGCACAGCACCCAAAAGCATAGTCCTAAAAATGACTGTAAGCTTTTATTGGTAGCGTTGTTCAGTCTTAACAAGGACATCTAGATGAGTAACGCTATCAAGGATTGAAGTTATATAGTGGTGGAAGCCATCTTCATTCGGTCACAAGGCAAGATAAATACATGAGGATTTATATTAAGTATAACATTAATTTTAAATATGCATCAATTTTAAATGTACAATAATTCCCTCATATATTTCTGTCGTAGATTTTGGATAGGTGATTAAGATAAATTCTGGTCCCGTCTGAATAGAACTGAAAAGGTGGTAACTCAGTGAGAGATAAGGTAAAGAAATATCAAATATAAAAATCATAGGTTACAGAAATAATAAAGAAATAGACACATAAGTGCAATTTCCTCTGTTGAGACAAGATCCCGGTAGAAGAAGTTATTAACCCCCAAAAGGTCAAAAGATTAGGACTATGGTATAGAATTTTACTATACTGTAAAGAACAGAGTTTCTAATTAATCTATTCTGAAATGAACAGTATTAGCAAACATAAGAAGAAAAAAAAAACAAAGTGAGTACAATGATTATACAGTAGAAGAATTATTCACTCCTTCTTTCTCTCGCTTCAGACACCCTGTGGCCACATTTCAGTCTCGCTTACCTAATCGTTGATTACAACCTCTGGAACATATATCCGTGGTACACAGAACAAATCCAGGGTCAGGATTTGGCAAGATAAGCCCCATTTCCTCCAAGACTGATTCATCCTCTTATTGGGGAACGCTTACTTTGTTACTGTTAATAGGATTCTGTTTATGTCACGTCAATTAGTCCAGGTAGGAAAAATAAATTCGAGATCTAATGATCACAGTGTACAGTAGCTGGTAATATTCGATAGTTAAAGAGAATGTCATGGAAGATAAATCTCTCTGGATAAATCTTCGCCACAATACAGTGGTCTGTAGTCGGGTAGTGTTAATTTTGATATTTTTTGCCACAGCGAGCTGAATGTAAGTGAAAATGCAAAAAGAATCTGGGTAGCTATATGTCCAGTTACAGTTATTCTTAGAAAGTAATTAGTTATTATATTGGTACTCTCTCTCTCTCTCTCTCTCTCTCTCTCTCTCTCTCTCTCTAGGTGAAACAAGAGGGCCGAACAGGTCAACCTCGAAGACCCGATATTTACATAAGAATGTTTTTTGGTATTTGTTGGACTAGACTTAGACCCTTTTCTCAGATTAAGGCCGCTGGTAGGTTTGGGTTTGTGATCCGTACTGTATATAGGAAGAAAATACAAACATTTAACCACTACATAGTATTCTATTCTAACCCGCGTAAAAGTATAATTTATTATTCACTCGGTTATTAGATTTTGATTAGAAAACACAAGTGTATAGCTTTTCTTATCGTTCTTATTAACCCGTGAAATAAATTCTAGTCATTTACAAAAGTTACACATAATTGATTAGAGATAAATATATATTTCATCAGTACTACATTGCCTAGTGTACTTACTAGTCAATTAAAATATCTCTTTTCTGGGTGATAGCGACTAATTAAATTAACGCTACAGTCGGCAAAATTAGCTATAAATTATTTTAATTCGCTAGTCAATTAGCACAAAAATCCTAGTGAAATATAATGACGGACTTTAACAATTAAACCACTCAACACAGAAAATCCTAGTGACTATAATGACGGACTTTAACAATTAAATCACTCAAAATGCTAGTATACATATTTACCGCAACACAGAAATTAAAACTATCTCCAACGACAAACTAAGAAAATCCACTAATACAAATGGCTCTAGAATTCGAGTTAGATGTTCTGAAAATTCTGTGGCTACTAGATAAACTGAGTTTAAAGGATGAGGTATATATATGAAATATGTAGAAATTCGCTAGCGATTGCGAGATTTCACGCCTTAGCCCGTATTTTGGGCAAATCTGCGGTTGATTTCTGAATGAAAGCTTTATGTCTCACTTTTGCCGACCGTAGACGTTGTCCCACGAGCAAATCGTCTCTTAGATCTCCCTCGTTCCGTAGCTTAATTACATTCTCTGGGACTCCCGAACAGACGGCTGAGGACGGTAACTGCGGTTATCGCCCCTTTCTGTTCTTCATTCGCTTATACCCCCTGAGAAAGTGCAATCCATCAAAGGTACAACTTTTGACTCTCTCTACACGCGTTCAGTCTGGCCTGTCACTATTACAACGGTTGCCCGATCGCTGGCGTTATAATTCAGTTAACGGCTCTTACTCCCTAGCTGTTTACCTGTCCCGTCTTAGACTAGTTAATCGATCTGTTTATAAACATTCCTAGTGCCTGTAAGACAATAGAGAAAAGAAAAATAGGCGTGGCTAAATTATGAGTGAGACAGGTATCGAAGTGTAGGGGTTCTGCGTTAACAAATCGTGCATACTAATAAGGAAGCAAGGTGGGAGCCAGGTGGGAGCAAAGACGTGTGGATACATGTAATCTATTTACATAACTCTGTCACAACTTAGCATTATGCCGAAGTCAGCAAAATTGTTTCATTTACAAAACATCGACAAAATGTACCGAAATAAAAGACTAGAAAGAAAAAGAGAAGTCGAACTCTTTAAGCACAGCACCCAAAAGCATAGTCCTAAAAATGACTGTAAGCTTTTATTGGTAGCGTTGTTCAGTCTTAACAAAGACATCTAGATGAGTAACGCTATCGAGGATTGAGGTTATATAGTGGTGGAAGCCATCTTCCTTCGGTTACAAGGCAAGATAAATACATGAGGATTTATTAAATATGCATCAATTTTAAATGTACAATAATTCCTTAATATATTTTCTAAACTTAACGATCTACACAAACATACACTCCGTCACAGTGGTACTTCGAAATCTGCGGCTGTTTCAATCTTCGATCTACAAAACGCTCACTATAGCGGTCAGTTGTGGCTTCTTCTCAGTTATCCTGTTGTGTTGTGGGTTAAGACTTCTAACTATAGGTTAGCCCTCTAGATATCTTCTCAGCTCTGTCAGATATTGAAATGATTTCTGACAGTAAGGAACTGTGTCTGTGACGGGGCTTACCCAATCTCAGGTCTAACACTTAATTATATTAATTTCCTGGTCAAATACCAAAGATAATGATTTCCCACTGCCATAAATGCACGTATTTGTAGTTGTAGTTCAAATCCCATAAGAAATATCCTGTACTGGGCATTAACCATGTGGAAGATTATGATAATTGATTTCATGTATCTATTTTCTTTATCTTCATTTTTTTACCTGTCTTCACCTACGCCTGTGGGGTTAACTTAAACCTCCTAATTACTCAGAATAGATCTGTCTCTCTGTCCCATTTAGCACGCATTTAATGCTGGTCGCTATATTCCCTTGATGAGAGTCTACCAGAGACTTAATTAACTACGTTACCTGGAGATTTTTCGGCAACGATTGGAAAATCGTTGTAAGAGATTAGGCAGGCATCAAAAGGGGAATTATAATTTTGGTACTAAAGCAGATAACAGTGGAACCAAGATAGACAACTTTTTATTACTTCCTTTGTAAAACTGTTCGCTAGAAAGTAATTAAACACGGCGTATTGCCAGATCAAAGATGGGCTCGCTATTTTTCGCTCGATGACCATGTCTGCAAGTAATAAAGTAATTAAACACGGTCTGGTCAATTACGTATATGCCTGATTTTAGCGAGAACGTGGAGTTCTGGTTTTTCGGCGTTAGTGTGAGTAGATCTTTGATTTAAAGATCCGAACGTAGATCCACCGTGGGTGTGAACATCTGGCAAGAGTCTGCAAGTTTTAACTTTCCCTTTGATTCCAGATGTATATATACCAGAGTATTCTAACTAAAAGTTACTCAGTCCTCCTCAGCTATTTTAAGACGTCTAGCGGCGATTTCTAGAAATCCTTTGTATTAAGTGTAGTTTCTTAGTTTATCGTTGGAGAATAGTCTAGAAGTAGTTGTGTGAAGGTAAATACTAGACTAGTAGTTTTGAGTGATTAAGTGGTAAATCGTCGATTATATTTCCTAAGAATTTTGTGCAGAGTGATTTACTAGTTTAATCGTCATTTTAATTCTCTAAGTTTTCCTGTGTTACAGTGGATACCAGCTATAACTTAAAATTTAATTTCTGCTAGTAACCAGTCAGAGAATATTTTAATTCACTAAGTAATTGAGATTCATCATGAGTATTGACGAAATATGTATTTATTTCTAATTCATGATGAATGGTTTTTTTAAATGAGGAGAATTTATTTCACGGAAGTTTTTAAACAATAAGACAAGCTCTAAGCTCGTAGTTATAATTTAAAGTTAAATAACCGAAGTGGATGAATATATTATATTTTACGCGGGGTAAGGATAGGATTGTGTATAAATATATTATGTTAAGTATTTGTATCCTTTCTCTTTTATACAGTATTTGGGTCAAACCCTATAACACTTACCAGCGGCTTCCATTCCATATGACACTGAGAATACTTTATTATAGAACATTCTGATATTATATTGGGGTTTTTTCAAGGTGACTTGTCTAGTCTCGTGTTTTACACCCAGTAAGAGACACAGTACCAACCCTAAGAAATATTAAGAATAAACGGTAACTGGATTCATAATATCCAGATTTATTTTCCAAGTGCATATACCTTCAGCCAGTTGACGTGAACAAATCACGATTGACATTACATATATAACGACCACTGTGTTGTGAAGAAGATTGATCCTGAACAGATTTTATTTACCTGACACTCGATTTTACGATTGAAGATTCCAAGCCTACTGTACACTGTGAACATTAAATCTCAAATTATTTTACTACCTGGACCATAATTGAAATGACCTTTATCAGCATCCTACTGTCAGCAGTGAATCAAGCGTTTCCCAACTTTTTTTGATTAATTAATCGTTGGAGAAACTGGTTCTTGATTCGCCAAGAACACCAACCTGGATGGGCTGGGGGTACCTTTACGATTGTTCCAGATGTTGTGAAAGGAACCTATTTAGGTAAGAGTGAGACTGAGTGGTTATCACAAGTTGTCAGAGCGAGAGAATGCAGGATGAATAATTCTTTCAGTGAATAACCCATGTACTACTTTATATTATTTATGCAAGCTTTTCCCTAATACTGCACCTTTTAGAATAGATTAACGTATATATCCTGTTCTTGACTGTAGAGGAAATTTTAGACCATTGCGTATACACCTTTGACTCCTTTTGGGGGTTAATAACTTTCTTCATAACGGGATCTTGTCTCAACAGAGGGAGGTAGGATTAAACCTATGAGTCTAACTCTTTAATTAATTCATTAACTTATGTTTATTGGTATTTGATGTGATATTCACATGATAGTGTTGTTGTAAAGTTTTTTTTATAAATAAAATTTACATAAACTTTATTACGGGTGTCGGTCAGTGTCGCAGATATAGTTGATGGTGCACTCCAATTGACGTTGAATGAGAATTCATTTGTCGCATAAAGAGTTTTGTATAGTAAGGAAGATGTGTAGAAAGCGCATCGATCTTTATACACTAGTTTTCACAGATGTGAGCTAGTGTTGAGGGAAAGAGTTAACAGAAGGGCACAGGTTGGTGTCAGTGATTCTCTCACCTTTAGACTGCCAACTCTTGTATTTTTCTGGCGACGACTAACTCTTTCTTACTCAAATCTTTTTGAAGATGAACTAGTAGTAACAAGTAATACAAGAGGGTTGAGAATGTTTTTCTGAACAGAACATACAATCTACTAAGTCAAACTCAGAATGATGGTGAGTTACAGAATGTACATAATTACTTTAATTACAGTAGAAATATAAAATCAATGTTGACATGTGTTTTGAAAAGAAATACTAGGAAATTTAAAACTGTCAATGTCTTTGGTTCAGATAAGAATAAGAGGCTATTTTCCTCACTGACGAAAGTTTATTCCTACGGTTATTTCTTGGATAAGGGAATTCTGATTTTGGCCTGGGTTTTAAGTAGACTTATCTGCTTGGACTTCTCCTGGGCGTCCCAGTAGGTAGGAATTACCAACTGGATAATTTGCTGCAGTTGAGCTACAGTCCAGGAGATGACTAGGCTGTTCGTTCACCTGGTTGTGAAGTTGCGTTATGCTGTTCAGGCGCTGACGAGGTATTGACTGCTTAAAGCGGTAGACTGCTCAGGGTTTCTGACATGTGATCACCGCTAGAGGGTTTGAGATGTAAGCACCAGTTCTCTCTGTAGCATAGAGCAACTAGGCGTTTACTCGCAACAATTTACAGCAATCAAAATCCAGAAACTGGCTAGGATTCTGCAACTGGGCTGTGGAAGACAATACAGGCAATCACAATCTTCTGTTTGTTTTACAGATATATTAACTACAGCTATTCTGGACGTTTCGTCTCAGAATGGTGCCTAATAATATATTTACCTGAACCGTACCGTCAGTCTTTTCCTTAAAGGCGACTGTCCATTTGTTTACAAATTCCTGTCTAGCGGTAGTCTCACACTGGTCAGGTCAGTCAGGTCAACCTTTGTTACAAGCAGACGCCTGGCCGTGTGCGTTCATGCGTGACTCCATTGGAGGAATATTTCATTCCCTCGTCCATTGAACAACACGGTTCTTCTCTCGTTCACAACGTTTTTTTCATCACATTCCCAATATAATTAGAATGTAGTACTTTCAAATACCAGCCAGTACTTACATCAATATAATGCATCAATAACATTCAAAATACATAAATACAAAATAGCTATCATTCTAATGTAAAGAAATAAAACCACAATATTAAGTATTTCACACTTTACATCAATAAACTAATCCCTTGATATTAGAGTTAGCTAATTAAGCGAATACTGAGAGTTTGCTTACCGCTCAGGACTTTATCCGCAGCTTAAGAAATAGAACTTTAGTAGCGTTTACTCTCAGTCACATATACTGTAGATATGAGGTAAGTTGAGGCTTCTCTTCTATAAGCGTGCGTTGTCTTCCAACGGTTAATCAGCAAGTGATCTTAAAACTCAGCATTGGTTCGCATGAAGTTAAAACATTTACTGATTCCCACGCCAAGAGTTAATTATTTCCTGTCTCTCGTTCAGCCATGCCGGAAGATTTATCGGGCGGTCTCCAGTTGACCACTGAACACGGAAATATGATACTCTGAGAACCACTGTCGTTTCGACTAAGCGAATAAATCGTATAGACGTCCTTAAAGAAATGCTCTTAGGTGCCTTTGTAGAAGAAGATAGAATTTGGGATCGTATGACAGAACTATTAGTGAAGACTAGAAAAACAGCTAAAGAACAGATCGCAGGTGCAAATATTTTGTAGAGAAAACAGACAGCATATGTGAGGGAATAGAAAAGTAAGGAATTTTAAAATAATCTACACAAAATCTTCGAGCACTCTGTGACAGTCAGCTTGTCCCAAAAAGATCCATAATCCATTGATGTAGTTTTCACGTCTGTGCGTCTAACTGTCGTCACTTATGTGTGTGTGTATGTGAGTGGTGTATATATATATATATATATATATATATATATATATATATATATATATATATATATATATATATATATATATATATATATATATTCTAGTAGACTGTCTGACTAACTGTCATGAAATATTCTAATCCACATATATAAATTATTAGGTAAATATGAAGCCTAACAAATAAAATTAATAAAGAGAAGAGCAATGGTAAAATGACATTGCTGTCACAAGGAATGTACTCGAAATCCCCCTTGTTTTCTGCTTCGTCTGCAAATTGTAACGCTTTCACGTTGATAGTAAAAGCTTACTGTATTATACCCGCTTTCTTCAATGAAACGTGTGCTGTATTTCTTGGAAAAAAACATTGAGAGACTGCGTAATGACCTAAATTAATCCTAACATTAATTATATTACGTTACCAAAACGAACGAACAGATGGACAAAAGGATAGCGAGAGGGGAGGGCTGAAAATCAGGAACGCATGCAACACGCGACGCGCGATATACAAATGCTGGCATCACGCGTGTAAGTCTACAAGCACTAACTTTTTCAGACGGACAGTGATAAAATACACTACCCTTTCCCAGAGTTAGGTTTATAAATCATAACAGACTCTTATTAGAAAAGATAACATTAGATGGGTTTACGGTTGAAAACATAACAGTACCCAGACAGCACATCTTCCAAACAGGAGGTAGTAGAAAATACATATTTTGAACGCAGCCACGTAGCTCTTTTAAAGTGGGAAAATTGGGTTCCTTAGGGCTTGCTGACAAATAATATGTAAAACGTTACGCCAATAGTCCAGGAATTAATAAATTATACCCAAAATAAAATAGTGAGGCTGCCTGACAGCATGAAATCATTTCTGCTCATAAAATTTTTTTATAACGTGTTTGAAAAAAACCTTACGTTACATAAATAGCCTACCATGTAAACTCCAAATTGATTGGAGCGCAACAAATGAAAGCCTAACCACGATTGGTCGGGCTATAAATACTATCTTGGTTGTTGGGGGAGACGGGAAAAGATAACATTTTTTCAAACACTTGTCGAAACGTGGCTCATTGGCCAGTCTCGCTGATATACACACTTGGGAGCGTTAGTTCGAGACCACTTGTTTAAAATAGCTTGATAAAGCATCAGTGCGTTGAAGCCAGCATATATTTGGCTCAATAAAAGCCTGGAACATAGGCAGATGGAAGTTTGTGCCAGTTTGTGCCAGAATTCATTGCTAATCAACGTATCTGTGTTATTCGTATGAATTGTGGGACAGTGGTCTTGATGGTACTGAGCAGCATCTGGTCAGAGATTTGCTGAATCCAGAGTCGGACAGCATACTCCTTGGTCTTTTTAGCTATCAGTGAGGTGTCTCCTGAGCCCAGAGGAGAATTCGAGCAGAGGAGTCCTTTCCTGCCGCCATCACTCAAGATAAGCAGAGTTGGCCAGCTGAGCTCAACATTATGCCCCCTCATCTTGAAATAACTTTATAAAAATACTATTCAGAGGGGAATTTACTTGTCTTAAAATCAGGAACTGTGAACATCTCCAATACTGGTCCCTAAAGACAAACTATTGAAGTCATGATGACAAATACCAACAGAGCTTGAACAAAACAAAACCAGTATTACCTCATTTTACTACTACACAACTGACACACATAGAACATTTGTAATAATATATGTCACTACAATATTCATATTAAATACATTCTGTACATAACTTGTAATTTAAATTGATTGTGATTCCTGGTTCCCTTGTAGTTGAATCAGGACACATATTCATTCATGCCAGTAATGAATACATATTGTTATTTGAAAGTTTATCAGTGACTCTTTTAAGATATCTTTGTAGAGTGTTATATGTATGTGAGTGTCACAGTGTTGTCAAGAGTAGTGGATTAAATTAAATTGTTTATCTGTCTGTTGTTGTGACTTACACTTCACCATACTCATACCCTAGACACATAACGTAGCATCACACTATTCCAGAATAATTCTGACTGAGATATATAGATATGTGGTAGCAAGTAAGGTTATCTATAATACAATACTCTTAATAGATATAGATACCTTCACAGCTGATCTCAGTCAGTACACTAAGTTCCCTATAAGTATTTATAACATCCCACTTCACCACATATATTGGGGTCTCGCTCTTGGGATTTTGAATCTTTAACTATTAAAAATATTGGGGGTAATTCACTTCAGGGAATATAAGAATTAAAAGGTATCCTTGGGTGGAATTAAATAAGGTTGAGCTCACGGTGCCTGTGTTGTCCATTAGATATATAGTTAGAAATTGAATTGTTGGGTAGACATTATAAAAATTTACCTAATAGACAATGGCGGACCTGGCCAAATTTCGATCTGCTGCGGTTCAGACTGCAAAAGAGTTAGGATTAGATGGGCAAGTTATGGTTGCCTATGTCACAACGGAATGTGACAAATTTATTGAACGCGAAGAAAGAAGATTAGAAAAAGAGGCCGAAAGAAAGTTGGAGGCTGAGACTAAGAGGTTGCAAGCTGAGGCTGAGACTAAGAGGTTGCAGATTGAGGCTGACAAAGAGGCTAAGAAATTGGAAGCAGAAGAGAAGAAATTAGCTGCAGAAAGGGAAGCCGAGGAAAGAAGACAGACTGCAGAAAGGGAAGAGAAGAGATTAGCTGCAGAGAGGGAAGCAGAAAAGGAGGAGAAGAGATTACAAAGGGAACATGAGTTACGACTAAGGGAGTTTGAGTTTCAAGGCCATGCTCCTGAAAATGGTGCCAGTCCCTTTGCCTCTGATGCTACGGTTACTCAGGGAGCCTCGACCTCAGCTATGAACTTTCATTTAGATCATTTTGTTGAGAAAGACGATGATATTGAGAGCTATATAAATAGGTACGAACTATTAGCTACCACGTATGGGTTAGAGAGAGAAAGGTGGAGCTTAAAGTTATCTCAGGGACTTCGTGGGGCAGCTTATGAAGTTTTTGCAAAAATGAGCAGAGGTGATCAGGAAAATTATGACATGCTAAAGCAGGCTCTTTTGTTAAGGTATGAAAAGAATGCAGAGTTTTACAGGAAAAAATTTAGGAATGCTAAACTACTGTCAGGTGAAACCTATCACCAGTTCTCTGCACGAATCGAGACATACTTGGAGAAATGGACTTCTCTGGGGAAAACCCAAGATCTTAAGGAAATGGTCCTTATAGAGCAACTAAGAGAGTCCATGGCTCCAGACCTGAGAAAGTTTCTCATGGAACAAGGTGCAGAGAGGCTGGGTGAGTTGCTAAATGTTGCTGAAAGGTATCAAGCAGCTCAAGCAGAGGTAACAGGTAATAAAAAGAAACAGGTGGATAACTTTAGGGCACCACAGAACTTTAATAAATTTGATCCTAGGGATCAAAATAAAGGTAAGCACCAATTTGATAGGCCACGGTATGAAAATAAAAATAAATTCCCACAATTCGATGAAAGGAAATATGATGAAAGAAAATCTTTCAACCAAGGAAAAAGGTGGTGTACAAATTGTCAGATGGACAATCATGACACTGACCGTTGCAGAAGGAAACCTGTGTATATGGCAACCCTTCAGGTCAGGTCGACCTCAAGACAGGAGGAGGATATTATGTTAGATACCACTCCAGAAGAGATGAGGAAGGCACAGGCTGGGGATAAAACACTCAAGCCTTGTTTCAGAAAATTGTCAACTTGTCATACAACTCCAGGCAAGGGAGATTTTTACATGAAAAACAAGTTGATGTATAGGAAGACTGGAGCTAGATCCAATGGTCACGGACAGCTGGTTCTTCCAAAAAGATATAGGACAGAATTAATAAGGAGCCTACATGTGAAACCAGATGGGGACCATGAGAAGATAGGTACCATCATTCAAAAGGTGGCTCACAATTATTATTGGCCCAAAGCAAGATGGGACATTGAAAATTTTGTAGAAAGGTGTAGCATAGCACATGAGGGAACACCCACAAGTGGGAACATGGATCAGGACCTGGACACGCCACGGGGCAAAATTAGGCCTGACAATAAAAGGAAAAATAAATTTGATAAAGTGGACCAAATGGAATGGGAAGCCCCTTTTCACGGACAAGCTTCACTTAACTGTTTTACAATGGCCACTATGCGGAGAGTGCAAAAAGATGTCTTACCCCAGGATAAGCCGAAAATCCCTCAATCGGACTTAAACAAACTGGAGGAAGAAGATGTAGAGAGGAAATCTCTCATCAAGAATTTTAAGAGGGGAGACAGCCCCAAAAGAAAAATTGGTAGCGGTCGTTTTGTGAATGATAATTCTGGGAGGAAAAATCATCACTATAAAGCTTCGAGTGGAAGAGACCATACTGGTGCATGGACAAATAGGTCCACACAATTAAAGGTCCATATGTAGCTTTGTTAAGAACGTGGACTGATGAAAAGGCAGAGGAAAACATTACATCTTCATACCAATATGTGAATGAGCTGACCACTCGGTTAAAAACTGGCTGGAAACTTGCCAATGAAAATTTGAAACAAGCCAGGAAGAAACATGCTGCCTATTATAACAGGAAGGCGAAAGACAGAAATTTGGCTGTGGGAGAGAAAGTACTGCTTCTTTTGCCTGGGAGTCAGAATAAGTTACAAATTGGATGGCAGGGTCCATATACAGTTCTAGAGAAGGTGTCTAGAACAAATTATAAGATAGATAAGAAGGGGAAAGAAAAAATCTATCATGTGAATCTCCTGAAGAAATATTTGGAAAGAGAACATCAGGAAGAGACACACTTGTTGACCTTGTCCATCGCCATGGAAATGAAAAAGGAACCACTTTCATCATTTGAATATCCATTACACCCCTGTGAGACAGCAGCACAGGTGAAAATCAGTACACATTTAACGAAAACTCAGAAAGAGAGAGTGCAACAGGTTCTAAATAATCATGCAGAGGTGTTAACAGACCGACCAGGGCATACAAACCTATTGGAATATGATATGAAACTCATAGACTCCACACCTGTCTGTATGAAACCATACTCGATTCCGTTTGCTAAGGAAAAAGCTTTGAAGGAAGAGATAGACTATCTATTGAAGGAAGGAATTATTTCGCACAGTGAGTCTTCGTATAGTTCCGGTGTTGTACTCTTAAGGAAGCCCTCTGGAGAACATAGACTCTGTATAGATTACAGGAGACTGAATGCTATTACAGAAGGACAGGTGGATCCATTGCCGGATACAAATCAGCTGTTTGCCAGGTTAAATAAAGCTAAATATTTCTCAAAAGTGGATCTGAGTAAAGGATACTATCAGATTCCAGTAAAACCTGAGGTTAGACCATACCTAGCTTTTAGTACCTCAGAAGGACACTATGAGTTTAATAGATTGCCATTTGGATTGAAGAATGCGCCTAGTGTCTTCTCTAGAATGATGAGAAAATTATTGGATCCTCTGAATAATCCCTGTATAACAAATTTTATGGATGATATCCTTATAGCAACAGAAACATTTGAGGAACACATTGACTCTCTGAACATGCTGTTTAATCGACTTAGGGAGGCAAATTTAACAGCCCGACCAACCAAATGTTGCGTTGGATGTAAAGAATTGGAATTTTTGGGACACACAGTTTATCAGGGAAATATGACCCCTGACCCAAAGAATTTAGAAAAACTACAGAAAGCCCCGAGACCACAAACCAAGAAGGACGTGAGATCCTTTGTCTCATTATGTGGTTTCTACCAGAAGTATATCAAAAACTTTAATTCCATATGTGCACCTTTAACGGAATTGACACGTAAAGGACTTCCAGATCGCATTACATGGACACCACAATGTGAAATGACTTACCAAGAATTGAAGGAAAAGCTCACAAGTAAACCCATTTTGAAATTACCTGACTTAAGTCAAGAATTCATAGTAAGGACGGATGCAAGTAATATTGGGTTAGGTGCAACTTTACTACAGAAATCAGATGCATTGGATGGGGAATTAAGCCCAGTGGCATATGCTAGCAGAAAGTTGAATAAAGCTGAAATCAACTACTCAACTAGCGAAAAAGAATGTCTTGCAGTAATATGGGCAATAAAGAAATTCAATATTTATCTATATGGGAAGGCATTTAAGTTGCAAACTGACCACAAACCTTTATCGTTTTTAGCACAGGCTAAGCATGAGAACTCTAGGTTACTCCGATGGTCTTTGCTTCTGGCTCCATATAATTTTAGCATTGAATATATATCTGGAAAAACCAATCTGGGAGCGGATTTTTTAAGCCGCCATCCGTGTGATGAGAATCACCGTAAACCCCAGAAATAATAATAAATTTCTCTATGTGTATATAGAATAAAGGACTGACATATAATGTCTGTTTTAAGAGGGGAGGTGTCATGAAATATTCTAATCCACATATATAAATTATTAGGTAAATATGAAGCCTAACAAATAAAATTAATAAAGAGAAGAGCAATGGTAAAATGACATTGCTGTCACAAGGAATGTACTCGAAATCCCCCTTGTTTTCTGCTTCGTCTGCAAATTGTAACGCTTTCACGTTGATAGTAAAAGCTTACTGTATTATACCCGCTTTCTTCAATGAAACGTGTGCTGTATTTCTTGGAAAAAACATTGAGAGACTGCGTAATGACCTAAATTAATCCTAACATTAATTATATTACGTTACCAAAACGAACGAACAGATGGACAAAAGGATAGCGAGAGGGGAGGGCTGAAAATCAGGAACGCATGCAACACGCGACGCGCGATATACAAATGCTGGCATCACGCGTGTAAGTCTACAAGCACTAACTTTTTCAGACGGACAGTGATAAAATACACTACCCTTTCCCAGAGTTAGGTTTATAAATCATAACAGACTCTTATTAGAAAAGATAACATTAGATGGGTTTACGGTTGAAAACATAACAGTACCCAGACAGCACATCTTCCAAACAGGAGGTAGTAGAAAATACATATTTTGAACGCAGCCACGTAGCTCTTTTAAAGTGGGAAAATTGGGTTCCTTAGGGCTTGCTGACAAATAATATGTAAAACGTTACGCCAATAGTCCAGGAATTAATAAATTATACCCAAAATAAAATAGTGAGGCTGCCTGACAGCATGAAATCATTTCTGCTCATAAAATTTTTTTATAACGTGTTTGAAAAAAACCTTACGTTACATAAATAGCCTACCATGTAAACTCCAAATTGATTGGAGCGCAACAAATGAAAGCCTACCCACGATTGGTCGGGCTATAAATACTATCTTGGTTGTTGGGGGAGACGGGAAAAGATAACATTTTTTCAAACACTTGTCGAAACGTGGCTCATTGGCCAGTCTCGCTGATATACACACTTGGGAGCGTTAGTTCGAGACCACTTGTTTAAAATAGCTTGATAAAGCATCAGTGCGTTGAAGCCAGCATATATTTGGCTCAATAAAAGCCTGGAACATAGGCAGATGGAAGTTTGTGCCAGTTTGTGCCAGAATTCATTGCTAATCAACGTATCTGTGTTATTCGTATGAATTGTGGGACAGTGGTCTTGATGGTACTGAGCAGCATCTGGTCAGAGATTTGCTGAATCCAGAGTCGGACAGCATACTCCTTGGTCTTTTTAGCTATCAGTGAGGTGTCTCCTGAGCCCAGAGGAGAATTCGAGCAGAGGAGTCCTTTCCTGCCGCCATCACTCAAGATAAGCAGAGTTGGCCAGCTGAGCTCAACATTATGCCCCCTCATCTTGAAATAACTTTATAAAAATACTATTCAGAGGGGAATTTACTTGTCTTAAAATCAGGAACTGTGAACATCTCCAATACTGGTCCCTAAAGACAAACTATTGAAGTCATGATGACAAATACCAACAGAGCTTGAACAAAACAAAACCAGTATTACCTCATTTTACTACTACACAACTGACACACATAGAACATTTGTAATAATATATGTCACTACAATATTCATATTAAATACATTCTGTACATAACTTGTAATTTAAATTGATTGTGATTCCTGGTTCCCTTGTAGTTGAATCAGGACACATATTCATTCATGCCAGTAATGAATACATATTGTTATTTGAAAGTTTATTAGTGACTCTTTTAAGATATCTTTGTAGAGTGTTATATGTATGTGAGTGTCACCGTGTTGTCAAGAGTAGTGGATTAAATTAAATTGTTTATCTGTCTGTTGTTGTGACTTACACTTCACCATACTCATACCCTAGACACATAACGTAGCATCACACTATTCCAGAATAATTCTGACTGAGATATATAGATATGTGGTAGCAAGTAAGGTTATCTATAATACACTACTCTTAATAGATATAGATACCTTCACAGCTGATCTCAGTCAGTACACTAAGTTCCCTATAAGTATTTATAACATCCCACTTCACCACACTAACTAAGTTCTGTTGTAGAGATAGGCTGAAAGAGAGAGGCTTCTCGATTTCAGGGACAGATTCTAACTAGTTTCCACCATCTCACTCGTGAAAACCTATTTTCTTTACATTACCTCTCACTGAGCTATCACCTGTTCTAATCTATTTAGAAGGGACCAGTCTATGTCTTAATTCCCCTATCAAAAATCTACGACAAACATTAAAGTTATAGCAGAATTTATGTTGTGCAATTCATAATTTATCATAAAGACGCTAGGTTACGTGGCAACTCCAGAGTGTCTTGCCTGTGTTATGACAGATTACACTAACAAGACAATATATTTAATTTCACACGCTGAAAAATTTGAAACTTACATTTTATAACAACTTTATCATTACTCGAAACCACTATGAAAATTTAGATTTTCCTTACGTTTGTCCCATTCGACTTTATTACTGACAAGAAAAAGGTCATTCGGCTGATGTAGTCTTAACTGTTTTACGTCTAATGTTTTTTTGGAAAACCACTCTGCTGAATGCAGTTAAAACAAATCTGCTTCTTTCATTGCAAAAATGAAGGTTAAATATAAGAGTATTATTGTTGTTAACAATAACTAGATTACGCAGCAGCAGCGTCAACAGTAATTCCGCCTAACTGATGAAAGACAACGCTACTTATCTTAGGAATGACATCCAATATCTATTTTTGCGTGTTCGGCGCATGCACAATTAAGTATGTCTTATCCAGCATTGTTACGTCATGTTTTGTAAAACGCCAACTTCGCCAACCAATTCTGTCGCATTTTTTGGGATACGAGGGGCGTTCAGAAAGTAATGCACCACATCGTTTTTCTCAGGAGCTGTTTATTCAAAAAGCATGAAATTTATACACAATATACATGGATATCTCATGTAAACATCGGTATTATTCAACATAATCCCCATCAACTTGTACGGCTTTATGCCAGCGCGAAACAAGTGCATGTATTCCTAGCCCGTACCAGATTTTGTCTTGATCATGTAGCCATTTCTTCGCTGCATGAATCACTCCTTCATCATCTTCAAACCTTGTCCCACGGAGTGCATCTTTAAGTGTACCAAATAGATGAAAATCAGAGGGTGCAAAATCTGGACTATATGGTGGATGGGGTAGTACAGTCCAACCCAATTTGGTGATCGCTTCCCGTGTTGCCAGACTTGTGCATTGACTGTCTTTTTGTCTCAGGTTCAAAATGATGTGCCCAGGTTTCGTCACCTGTGACGATCTTAGCCAAAAAGTTCTCTCCATCAGCATTGAAACGCTCCAACGATTCAGAAGAAATTGCTTTCCTTTGCAATCGGTGGTCATTTGTGAGACTTCGGGGAGCCCATCTTGCGCAAACCTTAGAAAATCCAAGAGTTTTTATAACTGCATTTGCACTACCAATGCTGACTGACAGCTGTAAGGCCAATTGTTGAGTAGTGATTCGCCTATCAGTAAGAATAATGCCCTCAGCGCATTTCAACATTTCTGCGTTGGTGGCTGTGCCAGGACGTCCACAGCGCGGCAGATCAAGCAGCTTCGTATCTCCACTTCCTGATTCTTTGATGCTCTGAACCCAGCGACTGACTGTACTCCTGTCGACTGCAAAACTTCCATACACATCACATAGACGCTTGTGAATGTTCACAACAGTTTCCTTCTCTGCAACGAGAAATTCTATCACAATTCGCTGCTTATAACGCAAGTTGCTAACACGCTCCATTTCAACGGTTCAGGGCAGCCGTATTATTTGGCCGGTTGCGGTGTAATTTGGTGCACACAATTGCCACATGCCATATTTGAAGTGTGCAAAATTTCATGCGTCTATCTTCATTATTAGCTGATAAAAACGATGTGGTGCATTACTTTCTGAACGCCCCTCGTAGTATCTGTTACCCTAAGTTTAGAAAAGTTCGAAAGCATGCGCATTAAGGAAGTAGGAATGTGAGGACGTGCAGCGAGAGATTGGTGGAAGAAAAAAAACTTGAGCAGGATTTAATTTAGAATCATACCTGATGTAATATATCTGCAGAGAGCTATACGTCACTTATTCAAACATGAAAAGGAGTGTATTCTTTTGTTCCAAATTCAAGTGGAGATGGACCCCACTGTCCACTAAAAACGAGCCGCCACTGCTACCTACTTACCTACCTATTATTATTTATTTCGTTTATTGAAAAATTGACCCTCTTTCCTTCATTTATCAAGAACTACTAATTTTTCAGTTAAAAGCAAATTAACGGTTATATTAAATTTGTGACATAGACACAAGCGTGCAATTCAAGATGGAGAAAAGTGGGTTGATAGATTAGCAAGTCTCCCTTGGAAAAATGTTTCTTTTAAAATTTAAGAAATAGAGAGCCACGATAATGAATAGATTAGTTGACAATAATCAAGTATAGTGGGTTGAAAGTATGAGACCGCTGTTTGTAATTAGACGTCCTAGATTTTATCATGCTTATAGCGACAGCAGCTTCTTCGTGCAAACTCAAGAAACATGTTACCAATGGTTGGGCGGGTAATGTTCTCTTTTAAGAATGCGTTCTTTTTATGAGGAAAAGAACATCTTTAAATAACAGAGAACAACAAATAGAGGAAAGAGAGCTGAAAGCTATAAATAATATTAGGGAATGAGAAGAAGGCGCTGGCGATTGATTGGGTGCACATTGAGAAAACCTGTTGATAACCTTACAGGGCAGTTTTGAAATCCCCAAGGTAGGAGAAGCAGATGTAGACTTTCAAACCCACATAGAGTCCTCAACGCTCTGAGAATAAAATTCGTTACGTTTATCTCTTCCGATCTACTTGCCTATACATTCCTACCTGCTTCTACGTATCTAACACGTGTCTGTCGACCTCGCAACTTATCTACCAACAGACCTACCTACCAAACTACCTTCGTACCTACTTACCAACATACCTATCTACCTACCAAACTATCTACCTGCCTAACTACCTGCTTACCTACCTACCTACCTACTTTCCAACAGACCTACCTACCTACTTCCCTGCCTGCCTACGTATCTCTCGGTCTGTCTATCGGTTTATCTGTCTGTCTATTTATCTATTTTTGTACACACACAAAAAAACCACAAATCACTTTCCGTTAAAGCAGATTAACAATTATGTTAAATTTGTGACGTATACACAAGCGTCCAATTCAAGATGGAGACAAGTGGGTTGACAGATGAGCAAGTCTGCCTTGGGAACACATGAAGAGTCCTCAACGCTCTGAGAACAGAATTCGTTGTGTCTGTCTGTTTCTTTCTACTTGCCTTTACATTTCTATCTACCCCTACCTGTCTAACACTTATCTGCTTACCCATCAACTTATCTAAAAACAGA
Organism: Oreohelix idahoensis; assembly: GCA_024509875.1. NCBI lineage: Eukaryota > Metazoa > Mollusca > Gastropoda > Stylommatophora > Oreohelicidae > Oreohelix > Oreohelix idahoensis. The sequence continues at coordinate 110,481 of JAMPIV010003019.1, forward strand.
CCTACCTAACTACTTAACTACTTACCTACTACGTACCTACATACCAACAGACCTACATAAGGTTGATAGATGTGCAAGTATCCCTTGGAAAAATATGTTTTTTTTTAAACGTTAAGAACTCTAGAGAGAAACGATACTGAATAGATTATTTGATAGTAATCACGTATAGTGGGATGAAAGTGTGAGACCGCTGTTTATAATTAGACGTCCTTAGGTTTGATCATGCTTGTAGCGACAGCAGCTATCTCGTGTAAACTCAGGAAACATGTTACCAGTGGTTGGGTGGGTGCTGTTTTTTGTTGTTGTTGTTGTTGTTGTAGGATGTGTTCATTTTATGAGTAAAAGAACATCGTAAAATAACAGATGACAACAACTGGAGGAAAGAGAGTTAATGTAAGGCTAAAAGAAATAAATAATATTAGGTATGAGAAGAAGACGAGACATATGATAGGACCCATTTGGACGAAATCTGTTGATAGCATTTCAAGGAAATCCATTTCTGGAATCCCCAGGCTAAGAGCGGCAGAGACAGACCTCCAAAGTTATGGAGAATCCTCAACACTCTAAACATAAAGTTTATTATGTCTATCTCTACCTATCTATTTGCTTCTATATTCCTACCTATACTACCTAAGACATATCTACTTACCTAGCAACGTACCTACCAACAGACCTACCTAGCTACCTGCCTGAGTACCTACCCTCCTATATACCTATCTAAGTACAGACCTGCCTTCCTTCCCACAGATTTACCTACCTACCTATCTATCTCTCGATTTGTCTATCGTTATATCGATCTGTCTATCTATTTATCTATCGTTATACATGCCCAGGTACCTACCTACTACTACTTATTTCTTTTATTCTAACATTAACCCTTTTTCCTCCATTTGTCAAGAACCACTAATCAGGTCCAGATAAAGCTCATTAACCTGTTAAATTTGTGACGTACACACAAGCGTGCAATGCACGATGGAGAAAAGTGGGTTGATAGATGAGCAAGTCTCCCTTGGAAAAATATGTTTCTTTTAAAAGTTAAAAACTAGAGAGATACGATAATGAATAGATTAGTTGATAATAATCTAGTTTAGTGGGTTGAAAGTGTGAGACCGCTGTTTATAATTAGATGTCCTAGATTTGATCAGGCTTATGGCGACAGCGGCTTCCTGGTGTAAACTTAAAAACACATGTTACCAGTATGTGGGTGGGTAATGTTGTCTGTGAAAGATGTGCTCTTCTCATGAGAAAAAGGAAATAGTAATGTAACAGAGGACAATAATTAGAGGAAAGAAAGTAAGGCTATAAGATATAAATAATATTAGGTAAGTGAAGAACTTACTTACTTAGTCGTTCCTCCTCTACCGCGAGGTGTAGAGGTATGTAAGAGAGAGCGCCATACTATTCTATCGGCTGTCTTCCCCCTGGCTTGGTTCCATTCTAGTCCTCGGTCCTTCAAAGATTGTCTAATGTTGTCTTCCCAGCGGACTTTGGGTCGTCCTGGAGGTCTGGATCCCTGGCTCTTAGTTTCCCATGCTTGCCGTGGTAGCCGATCTTCTCCCATTCCACGGCAAGCATGGGTAAGTAAAGAAGACGCTACTAATGGATTGGACGCACGTTTAAGAAACCTGTTGATAGACTTACAAGGCATTCTTCATTATAGGATCCATAGGGTAAGAAAACCAGGGGTAGCCCTACACACACATGGAGAATCTTCACCGCTGCGAAAATAAAATTGGTTATGTCTACCTCAAACTATCGACTAGCCTTTACATTCCTGCCTATCTTTACCGAACACTTATCTACCTACCTAGCAACTTACCTACCAACAGACATACCTACCTTCATGCCTACCTGCCAGCCTATCTATTGACCTACCTAGCTAGCCACCTACCAGCTACTACGTGAGAACCTACCATTAGACCTGCCTGCCTACCTACAAATATCTCGGTCTATCTATCTATTTATCTATCGTTATACATACCTACCTACTATTACAATATTCTTTTATTCAAATATTAACTCTCTTTCCTCCAACTGTTAAGAACTACTAATCAGTTTCCATTAAAGCAGACAAAGGGTTAAGTTAAATTTGTGATGTACACACAAGTGTGCAATTCAAGATGGGGAAAAGTGGGTTGATAGATGACCAAGTCTCCCTTCGTAAAATATATTTGAATTCTTTTATTCAAATATTAACTCTCTTTCCTCCAACTGTTAAGAACCTCTAATCAATTTCCGTTAAAGCAGATGAACTGTTATTTTTAATTTGAGACGTACACACAAGTGTGCAATTTCAAGATGGCGAACAGTGGGCTGATAGATGACCAAGTCTTCCTTGGTAAAATATGTTTCTTTTTGCAGTTAAGCGAGTTAGAGAAACATGATAATGAATAGATTAGTTAATAACAATCAAGTATAGTGGGTTGAAAGTGCGAGATTGCTGTTTATAATTAGACGTCCTAGATTTGATCATGCTTATAATGACAGAAGCTTCCTCGTGCAACCTTAGGACACGCCTCACTAGTGTTTGGTTGGGTAATATTTTTTTTTTTAAGGATTTTTTTTTTTAAGACATTGTAAAATTCAATTTTTTTGTGGGGCAAAAAAAAAAAAAAAAAAAAAAAATAAAATAAGTAATATTAAGTATGAGAAGAAATCCGTTCCCTCCGGCGCCGTCGGCTCTAATGGAAGACGGACATTGTAAAATAACATAGAACAATAATTATAGGAAAGAGAGTTAATGTGGGGCTAAATAAATAAGTAATATTAAGTATGAGAAGAAAACAATGGATAGGACAAAGCTTGAGAAAACATGTTGATAGCATTACAAGCCAGTCCTTATTCTGGGGTCCCAGCTAAGAGAGGCAGAGGTAGACTGTCGCATGTTACGCATTGCCTAGTTAAATGTTTGAAGACCGAAAAGTGGGACACCAGTGTGCTGACCTGAACAAAGGAATGCAGGGGTATTTTCCTGTGTGTATCTAGGGCAGCCAATCAGAGAAGGGGTTTCCCACGGTCAGATAGAATGACTTCGGCGAGTGTATAAGGAAGAATAAATCGTCCGAAATCATGGTTAGAATTAGACATCGGGAAGGAGAACGGAATGACAGACAAGGATGAGAATGGTCTCCTTTTGACGGGAATATCTTCATTTATGTATAGGTACAAGGAAATCAGAAGGGAGTAAGTAGTTGTGAAGAATTTCGCAAGAATAGTGTCCGTGCATTGAGAAATCCTGTGTTTTTCCTATTTATAATTCAATATAAAATCGTTAACACGACAGATATAGGAAAACAACATATGGATATAAAGGTCAACTCATGGAGAACGGAAATATATAACTCCAAAGGCTTGAACTGGGAAAGGTGAAATGCACGAGACCAAGGTTTGAAACACCTCTAGCACAAACCCCCCCGAAGTTACAACTTTTTTGGGAAGTTTGCTGGAGTTGCGAGCCTTGTTTCCTGTACGTCCGGTAGCTGCATATATAAGGGCGGACGTAAATGATTTCAAATTCACTTGTACAGCGAGGCAAGACAGAAGGACAACGGCTGGAGAGAGAGAAACGTGTCACGGCCAATATCTTGTTATTTGCAGCCAGGCAGTTCTGTTACTCCACTAAAGCCAGTCTTTGCTGATCTTAATTAGATCCTGCGAGGGTATGTAAAGTTACTATGTAAAATAATACAGTAATTACAACTTTATTTCAGGATTTGTTTAATCTTTATTTCAAGATTTGTTTAATCTATATGTTATGAAAGTATCATGTATATTAATTGATTAATTGGTATGATTGTTGAAGATTGGAACCCGAAATATAACCACCATGACTGAGTCCGTATCAAGGCTAGCACAATCCTTTTCAGGACTAATAACAATTTTTTCAGGACTACCAACAATCATTATCAGGGCTTATTCATTCTGTCATCAAGTTAATGCACTTTACAGAGCTAACGTGTCAGGCAGGGGGATACTATAACCTCATACCATATATGTGTGTACATATTATTTTGTATTATTTGATTTTATAAAATGTTCCACAGTAGACACCTGTCTTGTCACTGATCCATAATCATGCATTTTCACGCATACATCTGAAAACAAATTCATCTCACCTACAATAGGAATGTGGTAATTGTTATCCACAAATAGCCACATATCCTACAATTATTATCTGCAGGTTCATACTTGTCAACCAAAAGTCAGAGGTCAATGATCAAGAATTGCTCGATGATCAATGCGAATCGCCCCGGCAGTGTCTGGATTGGTAGAAGCAAGACCTACTGAAGCTGTACATCTCATATGAACACTGATTAACCTAACAGATGAGTGATATTTGTGACAATCGTGCAACCAAGAAGTGATAATTGTCAAGCAGAGTTTTGTGATGACAATTTGCGTGATAAACTAGTGAAAGTTATAAAGTGAATAAGACAGTGAAGAAGTCTATTACCCAACTAATTGGAAGAGTCTAAAGAAATGACATTTTTAGTTTAACTTGCAAAAACTGTAATTGAATTCGCCAATTTGGTTTTGTATAAATATAACTTTTGTATCACCAGTCACACACAATCACCACAATTAGATAGATGTAAATAAAGAGGATATAAATTGTATTCACCAGCTTTATTCATTCAATATAGTTGATACTGAGTTTGGTTGAATTTTTATTATATCACAGGTGGTCACATAGCGGAGGTGGCGCAGTAAGGTCTGACTGTTCTCTGAATATTTTCAGTCCAGATACTTTCACAGCCGTGACTATCGAGTGATACCAGTGTACTTCTCTGTCACTGGGACCTCACACATTCTGGAGAGAATACTATTTCTACTCTAGCACTATCATCTCACACATATAAATCGACGAAAAATCTTCAAATGTCCTCGCCCAGGTTTGATCCTGGGTCACCCGGTCGCCACCGCAGTATGGTAACCACTACGCTAGCGCGGCTCCCTAGTCTACAGTAATCTGACAGCTTATTGTAACCTTATAGCTGCTCTCTGATTTACTAGCTAAAACATGCATTATACTTACTGTTTTTATTTCTGCAGCTCACTCTTTTGTCCCACCCTCTTTTCTTTAAACACGGGCTAACGCAGTGTTTACAATCTTCGTTGACCTGTCAGTCTTAACAGGAAACAAATCACGCTTTGGTTTTACTTCTTTCCACTCACGCGAGCTCATCTATCAATCATATAATGCTTGACAGACAGCACGTGAGAGAGAGACGGAACATATCCTTTGAAGTTTACTCAGGGAAAATCTAGAAACCCCTAGTATCCTTTGATCTTGGAACACGGGCATTCTACAGGGAAACCGCTAGGAGAACAGAAAGTCTTTTGATGTCGACGAGACTCCAGACGAGAAATTCTAGAAGACCGAAAGGAAGTCTTTTATCTTGAAAACTCTAGCTTTGAATTTTTGTCCCACACAGGAATGCGAAATAACGCCATTAGAGATCAACAGAAATCTAATGATATATATACTGCTGGTTCTATAACCCAACCATCAGTCGTCAGTCAGAAGAGTCTAGCGCGTTGTCATAAAACCATTCTTTTGGATATTGTTTATAAGTTATTCGTTGAGATAATTCTGTATTTCTGGTAAGAGGAAAATAGTTCTGTTAGAAGTATTTCACGGGGATAGCATTTAAAGTTAAACACTTATACTTCACTTAGATTTGTTCTTGCTAGTAAGGCGTATTAAATAAAATAACGCGTAGCGATTTTCATAACCAGACATTCAGTAAAATGTTAGACCACGCCACCCGACGGCTACATAACTGAGACGAGACGGTAATTATGTTTACAGTGTAGACCGACGCGGCACTTAACTCTCCAAGAGAGAGAGATAAACACGACTGTTAACCAGACCGGACTTAAAGGTGTTAGACGACTGACAGTGGGAGAAAAGAATACATGTTTATATTTCATTTGTAATTATTGTTATTATAGCGTCTACTATTTTTTTAAATGCCTATACGACAAAGTAACAGACACCGACAATTTAATAGCTAACTAAATGACAGGTGATTATGTTACGTGTTGCGTATTGTGAGAAAAAAAAAACACACTGTGCGAGTGACCGCCAGCCGCGAGACGGTGCGGTTGAGTCATCATAGACTCAGGCCGAACCAGATCAGCGGCCAGCGACGTCGGTGAGCGAACACCGTGTATCTTTTAAATTCGTCAGGATTGACAGAGCGGATGAGAGATTGTCTTGTCCCCGTCCATATACATACATACATACATATATATATATATACTGTTACATATCAGAGGGCGCGTTTTTATGAGTTATAGTATATGCTAGGGTATATAAAAACCAGCCTCAAATGTTCTTTAGTGTACACATGCACGTGTTAGAGTTTTTGGTTAGCAGTGGTCAATTTATATGACGCAATTTTTGACCAAGCTCATGTTATGTTTTGGTTTACTATTCACTGACTACGCAACTGAAACCCTATAAAAGGATAACGCTACACACAAAAAATTCAGTTAATTTTCAAGCAGACATTTATGCCGTCTCTATCGATAAATTTAAGGAACATTGCTATTGGCCGTTTGCACGCAGGCGAAAGTCAAAGTCAGGTTGCCAGGCATCTAAACGTGCATCAGAGTACCATCAGTCGACTTTGGCACCGGTTGTCCACCAGTCCTGATCGATGCAATGGAGGCCACACACCATAATAACGGGAAAGCCCGTACGCCACTCTGGTGACCCAGAATCAATTATACCCTAAGGTATTCTTTTGTGCAATTTGAACAATTAACTCATTAAATTAAAAAAGTTATTGAATGTCAAAATTGTGGCTATGTGTGTGCCTTCAGTAGCTATGCGTTTCTTTTTTTGAACAGTATATATATAGTATATAGTACCACATAGAGTGGTAGCATTTTTTCCGCAAATGTTATTTTTGTACTTTTCGCAGACCTGATCCCCAAGCGGACGACCAGAGGTCTTTTTCATCGTCATTTTTAAGTGTGTACCAGCCCGATGATATATTGGAATGGTAATCTATAACTACTGGACTTACAAATTCCAGGATATTATTTTTAATACAGCCCCAACAGTGGCGTATACCTGATAACATTATTATTATCCCCCGACACCTGACAGTTGTATTTCAAGTGGAGTACATATTTTTATACACTGTGCGGGACCGGCCCTCTGGCAAAGAGTCGGCCGATATAAAAATCCATCATCATCCTTTTTTAACATTTGAAGCAACCGGGATTTTTCCAGATACTAGAAGTATTCCCCTCTCTTAAATGGTAAACTTCAAGGATTCTCAAAATACTCACTATTTGTAGTAAAACCTGTATCCAGATAGAAGTTCCAGGCCGAGCGGTGAAAACAAGCCTGTTTTTTTCCCGCTCGCCCAATACTGCAAGAGTTGTCGCAACGAAGTTATTCAGTTGTAGTTCCTGTGTCTGGACTTATATTCCCATGTGCACCTGTTGAGGATTGTTGCATGGGGTGCGAGCATTTTGGTTTGAACTTGATTCGGATGGTCGCACCATGCAACACCTCACTAGATAAAATAAAAAGGTTTGCGTAAAATCGTTATATGACGCGTGAGACCTAGTAACAAAAAGAGTCTTTGTGTAGCCTTCGGGCAGATAACAGTGTTTTTGGATTTGTGTGGCAGAGCCACTAATGACTTTGTATAACCGTCAATATAGTGCTTCCAGAAAGCTTATGAAATAATAATGTGTAAGGACCAGTGAGTCCAAGATTTACGTAAGACGGTAGTATTAAAACGCGATATTCGTGAAACACGATAATGTGTAGCGGCTGATAGAGCCTGGCGAGCAATGCCAAATATAATATAGACAGAGTTGTGATATAAATATATATTAGGCAGAGATCCTAATGGAACTGTATATATTAGGCAGAGATCCTAATGGAAATGTAAGCAGCAATGTTAAGTCTGCGTGATTATAATAATTATGCCAAATGCTTGATAGATAGATTTGGTTGAAGGATATTGAACGCTAATTAAAACGGCAAAATAACAGACGTACAGTGTCTGATAAACAGTAGACTCTACGCTGTGATGTACCAAGTGTTCTTGAATGTGAACTATATTATTGTCGTTGATTCATATTGAAAGGATGAATAATTAATAAAGTATTGTAAGTCGTCAAACTAGACTTATTTAATGAAGACATTCGAAGTTCCAGTTCGGACTGTTCTGTTGAATCATGACCGTTGACCTTCAAATGTTTTGGTCAGCAAAAGACATACTCTGTTAAACTAGTAAAATGGAATGAAATAAGACGACACTGTCAGAGAAATATATAAAAGGATTTATTTGAATGAACGTTTAGATACAACCATCTAAAAGAATCACGTAACGAATCTATTGTTGCAGTACAAAACGATACCGGGTGTAAAGCAGAACAGATGAATAAACAGTGCATGAAAACGTAATACAATCTTAACCCACTCAATCAAAGAAAAGTGCGCAACATAAACTTGATGTTGAGGATTGTTGCATTGGGTGCGAGCATTTTGGTTTGAACTTGATTCGGATGGTCGCACCATGCAACACCTCACTAGATAAAATAAAAAGGTTCGCGTAAAATCGTTGTATGACGCGTGAGACCTAGTAACAAAAAGAGTCTTTGTGTAGCCTTCGGGCAGATAACAGTGTTTTTGGATGTGTGTGGCAGAGCCACTAATGACTATATATAACCGTCAATATAGTGCTTCCAGAAAGCTTATGAAATAATAATGTGTAAGGACCAGTTAGTCCAAGATTTACGTAAGACGGTAGTATCCGAATCAAGTTCAAACCAAAATGCTCGCACCCCATGCAACAATCCTCAACAGCACCCTATCGGAGGAACAGTGATAGTTTTAGAACAGTGAAGACAACCTTTACGATTTATATTGCATCCAGAATTCATCAAAGAATTAACATATTCGGCGTTCACCTCATTAGTTTCTTTTTGGGATGGACTGGAGCCAATTTGTATCCTCGACAGCTGGGGTGATATATAAAATCACAGTGAAAATAAGGATTATGTTCGTGGAATAAATCAGTTACCAAGGGATACCACAGACCCACGATTAACAGACAAATAGGTAAGAGAGTGAGAAGTGGCAACTGAATGAGAGAGCGTGTGATGATTTTGTTGTTGCTGGAAACTATCTATTAATTTGGTTGTTTGATTTTTGTTTTCTTTACTTGGTCTTATATTGTACCAATACTGTTATGTTGTAACCTAGTGCTAACCTTCAACCTTTGGGTTAATATTTCTTTGGGTTATTTTCTCCATATGGCGAAGGCGCACCATTCTTCGTTACTTCCTCTGTAAGTAAATGATTTCTTGCTATCTTTTGGGTATTTGATGTTGTAACCAGTTTAGTGATAATAAAGAACAAAGAAAACTTAACTTTGTGTGTTACATTTATCCATTTATCCTTAGTTTCTCACGTGTGTGTGTCTTGTTGTCACATAGTTGTGTGTGTGTAGAGTAACTTGTCTTATTTTAGAAAAAGAGGCAAAGACTGCCTTATAAACAAAGCGTAGTTGTATAGATAGGCTGGAGGAGAGAAACCTTCTCACTCCAGAGACATATCTTTCCCTCAACGTACCACCTGTGAAATCTATTTTCTGTACATTCTCGTGTATCTGTCAACATTCACTCTTTATTTAGACGGGCACAATAAAACAATTAACCTATCGTACGACAGATACGTAACTTATTGGAAAACTGCAAAAATCAAAAACCAATAATGTAACTGCCAGGTACTGATAATGAACTAACGGTGACAACAAAGGTAGAAAATTCTAGGTTACATTTATTATCAAAAGGTATACTTCTAAAAATTTGAAAGCATGGTAGTGACAGGAGATGGATGAAAGGGTGTTATTTACACCTGTTCTCTGTTTATTTTAATGTGTGTGCATATTTTGAAACACAAAGTTTTTATTAGTACCCAGAACTGAAACAGTAGTTAAATTGTTTTGTTTTAAAGTTGTTGTCGATGTAAAATCATATTTTTGTTTGGTTAAAAAAAAAAAGTTATGCGAAAATATATAACAAAAGTGATAGACGGGAGACAATAATGATTTGATGGCATAAATATATCCGTAAACATATCATCACTTTTATAAAAATGTAACATTTTGCTATCTGTTGCTGTTTGTATGAATAATTCTATGAACTTGTCTGTCTAATGCAGCGGTTCTCAGTCTTTTATCCTGGAGGAACACTTAAAACAATTTTCACGTCTCAAGGAGCCCCTGCATAAACATTATTGTATCAATAGCTCATGGCATCTTAGCGTAATCAGTAAGTTGTTCATTTAATAATCCAATTAAAAATTGCCAATGCTCTTTTGATTAGAGAATGATTTTATTTATGTGGATCTGTTTATTTTGGCCAAGGTATTAGCCTACTTTATTTGCGTGGTACCCTCTCCTATAATGGATATCAACTCTAATGCAAGTCAGTAGTTCAGGTAGAAGAGACTTCAGTTTTTCCTTTGTTGAATTTCCTGCTTGATTTTAAAATATTTTTTTACCTTATCGAATCAGGCAGACAAATCTTTTCACAAATATTACTCTAAAAGATGCTAATAAAATACGGTATGTGCAGGAGCTAACAAGGTCCTATTGCACACTACCTTACTGGCGCTGCTCAGTTACTGTCCACTACTGCGAGCACTAACATAGCCCTGCGCGCAAAGTTATAAAAAAAAAATGTTTTGTTTTCAACCACGATTTCTCGCGGAACCACTAGCGACCTCTTGCGGAACCCTAGACTATCCCTCCCCTACTGACACTTAAAAGAAGAGTGTCACCAAGATTAAAGGAACACCCAATAGCACTCTAACTAAAATTCACTTTATTCGTAAACTGTATAAGATAAGAAAGCGTGAAAACAAAAGATAAATCGTTAGGTAAAACATTAGGTAAAATAGAAGATAAAACATAACATAAAACATTGGATAAAACAAAAGATAAAACATTTGGGAAAACATTAGATAAAACATTAGGTAAAACAAAAGGTAAAACATTACATAAAACATAAGATAAAATATTAGGTAAAACATAAGATAAAACATTAGGTAAAACATAAGATAAAACATTAGGTAAAACATTAGGTAAAACATTAGGTAAAACATAAGATAAAACATGAGATAAAATATTAGGTAAAACATAAGATAAAACATTAGGTAAAACATTAGGAAAAACATAAGGTAAAACATTAGGTAAAACATTAGGTAAAACATAAGATAAAACATAAGATAAAACATTAGGTAAAACAATAGGTAAACCATTAGGGAAACATTAGTAAAACATAAAACATTTGGTAAACCATTAGGTAAAACAATAAGATAAAACATTAGGTAAAACATTAGGTAAACCAGTGGGTAAAACATTAGATAAACCATTAGGTAAACCATTAGGTAAAACATTAGGTAAACCATTAGGTAAAACATTAGGTAAAAAATAAGATAAAACATTAGGTAAACCATTAGGTAAAACATTAGGTAAACCATTAGGTAAAACATTAGGTAAAACATTAGGTAAAAAATAAGATAAAACATTAGGTTGTTGTTATTGTTGAGGGAACCAGCGGCCATGGGTACAAAGCCCTTTGGCACTGTAATGCTGGGGTATCTGTGGACTTTCCTACCAACCCGGTCATAAGCTAATCAGCATCAAAGCTCCTTCCCATCCACAGAGGGTTCGTTGTGGAGAGCTCTCTTGCAACCCTAGGGAAACTCCTAGACTCAGCGACATATTACACAAGGCCCACTATGGCGTGCGTGCGTTGTCAAGAGGTTTGAGTCCCTACCCTGCAGAGGAGGTTATAATTCCGAGACAATCACCGAGACATGCACCGGCACGAGCAGCCAGGCGCCGGACAACGCGAAAATTTCTTTGACGTTTGCTCCCACAGAAAATTCTTTTAGGTAAAACATTAGGTAAAACATTAGGTAAAACATAAGATAAAACATTAGGTAAAACATTAGGTAAAACATTAGGTAAAACATTAGGTAAAACATTAGGTAAAACATTAGGTAAAACAATAGGTAAAACATTAGGTAAACCACTAGGTAAAAATAAGATAAAACATTAGGAAAAACATTAGGTAAACCATTAGGTAAAACATTAGGTAAACCATTAGGTAAAACAATAAGATAAAACATTAGGTAAAACACTAGATAAAGCATTAGGTAAAACATTAGGTAAAACATTACGTAACGCATTAGGTAAAACATTAGATAAAACATTTAATAAAATATTAGATAAAACATTAGATAAAACAAATTAATAAAAAAGTAGATAAAACATTAGATAAAACTTTTGATAAAACAGTAGATAAAACATTAGGTAAAACAACAGATAAAACATTATCTTATATTATATCTTATTAGGTAAAACATTAGGTAAAATATTAGTTAAAATATCAGGTAAAACATTATAGGACACATTAGGTAAAACGTTACATGAACAATTAGCTAAATGATCAGGATAAAACATCAGGTAATACATTAGGTAAAACATTAGGTAAAACATTAGGTAAAACATTAAGTTAAACATTACGTAAAACATTAGGTAAAATATTATGTAAAACCTTAGGTAAACCATAAGGCTCATCTCGTTGCCGTATACCTTCTCCCTCAAAAGGCCGGGCAGTGGGGAATTTAGGTAATGATACTCGTCTGCCTCTCTTGTGGAACCAATACGTTAAGAGAAATAGAGGGTGTTCGAAAAACACACGAAGAAGGGAATTAGAACCACATATCGTCTTCTTCCTCTTCTTCTTCTACTTCGTACACTCTCAGGTGTCTGATTGAATATTTTTAAAGAAAGTAGTGGTCAACTTAAGACTGTTTTCATCTCCGTAGAGTTTTTGTCCAGGAATGATACTGGTGACAGATGTTCAGCAGTTATTTTATCGGTGCTACATTGACACTCATCGGTAATTCCTATCTTTAAGTTGTGGAATAGATGGTATCCCAATCTATTGTTGCCCGTGCGGCGTCTAAATATTACCACTCGTAAAACATAAGATAAAACCTTAGGTAAAACATTAGGTAAAACATCAGTTAAAACATAAGATAAAACATTAGGTAAAACATAAGATAAAACATTAGTTAAAACATAATATAAAACATAAGATAAAACATTAGGTAAAGCATTAGGTAAAACATAAGATAAAACATTAGTTAAAACATAAGATAAAACATAAGATAAAACATTAGTTAAAACATAAGATCTCTATGCCAACTTTACGTGTAGTGTTGGTCAGAGCAACCTGGCCTTTGGGGTGGGGACAGGAGTGCGACAGGGATGCCCCTTATCAACCACTCTATTTTTAGCAGTCATAGACTGGGTGATGCACCGGGCGACAGAGGACGGTCTAAGAGGAATGGGATGGACAGCATTTTCTACGTTGGAAGATCTGGAGTATGCAGATGACATTGCACTACTGGCACATTCACATCAACACGTCCAGGAAGAAACGGATAGACTTGGTGAATTTAGCCGGCGGGTGGGCTTGAATATCAATTTAAAGAAGTCTGAGGTCATGACGCTCAATGTGAGCAACCCTGAGCCCATATCAGTGGGGAATCGGCAATTGGTACAGACGGGTGCCTTCACGTGCCTGGGAGGCGTACTGGCACCAGACGGCGGGGCGGGCGGAGACATCAACGTCGGAATGAATAAGGCAAGAACAGCCTTCTTTAGCCTAAACAACATCTGGAAGTCCTCCCAATACAGCACAAGCACAAAATTAAGATTATATCAGAGCTGTGTGCTTTCTGTGCTTCTCTATGGTGCGGAATGCTGGAGAGTTGCAGAGAGGGAGATGTCGAGATTGTCCTCTTTTCACACAACATGCCTAAGAAAAATTCACCGAATCTTTTGGCCAAATACCATCACTAACCAAGATCTGCTTACTCGTAGCAAGCAAGAGGACATGCACACCATCATAGCTGGCAGACGCTGGAGCTGGGTTGGTCATGTCCTCAGAAGAGACCCCGATGCCATCACAAGAACAGCTATGCTTTGGACCCCTGAAGAAAAACGAAAGAGAGGCCGACCAAAAACAACCTGGCGGAGGACTGTGGAGGCTGAGATGCAGGGGGTGAACCAGAGTTGGGGCACTGTACGAGGGATGGCCACCGACCGAGCAAAGTGGAATCAATTTGTTGTTGCCCTACAAGACGCCACTAGGCTAGGGTTCCCATTCGTCCAGTTTTTCCCGGGACAGTCCCGTTTTTTAATAAAATGTCCCGGTGTCCCGAATTTATTCCAAATGTCCCGCTTTTTAAGGGTCCTTCTTGGAAAAAAAATCTTTGGGTAACGGATTTTATTTCGTGTTTTAGTAGTGTTACTTCATCAATTTCTGGTTACAGGGGACCCTCGGTTTGAATCTCGAAAGTCGACCAAAACAGTGTTCAGTGAGCATCTACCAAATGATTTAATGCGTATTAGCATTATTATACAGTATTTTTTTTATCGTTTTTCATTCGCATAATGCCGAAACGTAAGTGCAGTATAAATGATAACAATACAAGAGAATTTCCCTTCATTAAAGGTGTAGATGAAAATGTGGAATGTACTTTATGCAGCTCTAAATTTTGCATTTCACATGGTGGTCGGTCAGACGTAGTCAACCACGTGAAAACGAAAAAAACATAAAGGTACTGTTGAAAGTAAGGCTTCCAACAGCAGTATAAGTCATTTCTTAAATGCGAACACCCAGAGTGAAAAGGAAATGGAAAAACAGTTATCATTGGCAGCACAGGAAGCAACCTTCGCTTATCACACGGCGGTGCATAACTACAGGAAGGCAGAAAAGTTTCTGTGTCATCAAAATTTTGCTGGGAATGATTTGATGAGTTTTGCATACTCTGAGAAATCTGAAATGCCTAGTTAGTTTTTGTTTGGCACTGCCAGAATCCAATGCAGCTGTTGAACGTATTTTTTCATTAATAAATGCGCTTTGGACAGACGAAAAAAAAACAGACTTAAAATTGAGACAGTGAAAACTTTAACCATTATAAAGACCCATTTTAAGGATTTCTCTTGTGCTGAGTTCTATGTCCAAATATTAGAAGACAAAAAACTTCTTGAACGTGCCCATAAATCTGATAAATATTCTAATGAATCCGAAATATAAACTTGACTATTGTGTATTTTTTAAAGGAGCGATTTTTCTAATTAAGTATGTTTGTAATTTAGAATTCTTTTTTAAAGTGGAAGTTGTGTTAGTTAATGTGTGTATTTTTATACCAGTATCTTATTTTAAGTGCAACATATAATATATAATATATTTATTTGTGCTTTACCGTAATTTTTAACATGTCCCGTTTTTTTACGAGATGTCCCGGGTTTTTTAGGTAAAAATTTGGAAATGTCCCGGTTTTTCAACAAAACATTATGGGAACCCTACACTAGGCGTGATGGCCACTGACTGCTTTGACGGTCGGCGGCTAAGGATCAAAGAAGAAGAAAACATAAGATAAAACATTAAATAAAACAAAAGATAAAACATTAGGTAAAACATAAGATAAAACGTTAGGTAAAACATAAGATAAATTTTTAGTTAAAACATGAGATGAAACATAAGATAAACCCTTAGTTAAAACATAAGATAAAACATTAGGTAAAACATAAGATAAAACATAAGATAAAACATTAGGTAAAACATTAAGTAACACATAAGATAAAACATTAGGTGAGACATTAGGAAAAACATTAGGTAAAACATAAGATAAAACATAAGATAATGCATTAGGTAAAACATAAGATAAAACGAAAGGTAAAACGTTAGGTAAAACATTAGGTAAAACATAAGATAAAACATTAGGTAAAACATTAGGTAACATAAGATAAAACATTCGGTAAAACATTCGGTAAAACATAAGGTAAAACATTAGGTAAAACATAAGATAAAACATTAGGAAAAACATAAGATAAAACATTAGGTAAAACATAAGATAAAACATTAGGTAAAACATTAGGTAAACCATTACGAAAAACATTAGGTAAACCATTATGTAAAAAATAAGATAAAACATTAGGTAAAATATTATTTAAAACATTATTTAACCATTAGGTAATAAATAAGATAAAACATTAGGTAAAACATTAGGTAAAACGTAAAATAAAACAATAAATAAAACATTAAGTAAAAAACACTAGGTAAAACATTAGGTAAAAAAATAGGTAAAACATAAGGTAAAATATTACGTAAAACATTAGGTGAAAAATTAGTTAAAAAATTCGGTTAAAAATTAGGTAAAACATAAGGTAAACACTTACATAAAACATAAGGTACAAAATTTGGTAAAACACTAGGTAAAACATTAGGTAAAACACTAGGTAAAACATTAGGTAAAACATTAGACAAAACATTAGGTAAAACATTAGGTAAAACATTAGGTAAAGCACTAGATAAAACATTAGGTAAAACATTACGTAACACATTAGATAAAACATTAGATAAAACAATTAATAAAATATTAGATAAAACATTAGATAAAACATTTAATAAAAAAGTAGATAAAACATTAGATAAAACATTAGATAAAACATTAGGTAAAACATTAAGTAAAACAGTAGATAAAACATTAGGTAAAACATTTGGTAAAATATTAGTTAAAATATGAGATAAAACATTAAGTAAAATATAAGGTAAAACGTTAGGTAAAACATTAGGTATAACATAAGATAAAACATTAGGTAAAACACTAGATAAAACATAAGATAAAACGTTAGGTAAACCATAAGGTAAAACATTATGTAAAACATGAGGTAAAACATTAGATAAAACATTAGGTAAATTATTAGGTAAAACATTAGGTGAAACATTAGATAAGAAAACAGATAAAACACTAGGTAAAACACAGGGTAAAACATTAGGTAAAACATTAGGTGAAACATTAGATAAGAAAACAGATAAAACACTAAGTAAAACATTAGGTAAAACATTAGGTAAAATATTAGTTAAAATACCAGATAATACATTAAAGGAAACATTAGGTAAAACGTTAGATGAACAATTAGCTAATTCATCAGGATAAAACATTAGGTAAAACATTAGGTAAAACATTAGGTAAAACATTAGGTAAAACATCAGGTAAAACATGAGTGTTTGTATTCTCCCCCGTTCTGTCGATATAATTGCAGGTAGCATATCGTGCGGCAGAGATAAAAGTTAAATATAGGCATCACTTATTCCAAACCACCTGACAAACAGATACGGTTTTATCAAGTAATCTTTAGAGACCTCAGTGTTTCTAAAATAGATCTGCACAGCTCCTGAGGCGCGAGCCACTGCTCGAACACAGTATTACATTACCTACAACCTTTACTGGGCATGGTTATCTTCTCTTTCAATAGTAATTGTGATTCATTCCCCTTTTAACTCCCCAAGGTGCAAAGATCATCAATAAACGTATGACAAGTCTTCCTGTCTCGTGCCATCCACTCAAGGTATCCCCTTCATGGATATCACCAGTTCTCTTCTTCATGTATACCTTGGTCTTGTTGTACCTTTCTTACATCGGGGATTCCAGAACAAGGACTGCCTTGTAATGCTATCAACACATTTCCTCAATGTGTGTCCTATCCATCGCCAGCATCTTCTTCTCATCTCTTGTTCCACTGGCACGTGTTTTGTTCTTGTCATCAGCTCCACATTAGCGACAGAAAGATAATTGTGATACTTCTGACAAAATGATACAGACTGTCATGCACATCTTGGTAAACAGTCTCAACAAGTCAACTAAGTTGGTAATGTTTCATCTATCAAGAAACGTTTCATATCGCTGAGCTGTAAGTAGAAGACACAGAAGCTTTCATCTTTATTATTCTCGTAACGCTCTCTGTGACATGTCCTTCATGGTCAGGCCCAAGACTTATGTCAATCCCCTTGTATGTTCTCAGTCAAGTGTGATAGATAACGCCCAAATCTGTGTGCACGAGTTTTGTCATTATTTAAAAGAGGGCGTGAATGAGAAGATAAGGAAACAAGAAATCTGCGTGGCTGGTTCTCATATATCCGCATATGTCTCGTAAAATATGCAGCCATGTTTCAGGCGTATCTCGTTGCCGTATACCTTCTCCCTCAAAAAGCGGAGGAATCGGGAATTTAGGAGGTAATGCTACTCGTCTGCCTCTCTTGTGGAACCGATACTGTAGGAGAAATAGAGGGTGTTCGAAAAACACACGAAGAAGGGAATTAGAACCACATATCGTCTTCTTCCCCTTCTTCTTCTACTTCGTACACTCTCAGGTGTCTGATTGAATATTTTTAAAGAAAGTAGTGGTCACTTTAAGAATGTTTTCATCTCCGTAGAGATTTTGTCCAGGAATGATACTGGTGACAGATGTTCAGCAGTTATTTTATCGGTGCTACATTGACACTCATCGGTAGTTCTTATCCTTAGCTTGTTGAATAGATGGTATCTCAATGTGGATAGATTCTCCGAAGCCTGCGCCAACTTTGGGCTTACCATCAACACGAAAAAAACAGAAATCATGTACCAACCAGCTCCTGGCACAGTTTTCACTGAGCCAATCATCAAGGTTAATGGTAAGAAACTGAATGTTGTGAACAGATTCACATACCTTGGTAGCACACTATCCCAGAACATTGTCATTGATGATGAGGTGAACACCAGGATCTCCAAAGCCAGCAGCACATTTGGCAGACTATACACCAACGTTTGGCATCGAAGTGGCATTAGTCTACAGACAAAGCTGAAGGTGTACAGAGCTGCGGTGCTTCCAGTGCTGCTATATGCATGTGAAACATGGACTGTATACAGGCGCCACGTAAAGAAGCTAAACCACTTCCATACAGTCTGTCTCAGGAAGATAATGAACATCAAATGGCAAGACAAGATCCCGGATACCGCCGTTCTTGACAGAGCTGGTATCCCTAGTATTGATACTATTCTAATGCAGTCACAGATTCGCTGGGCAGGTCATGTAGTCCGCATGCCAGACCATAGACTGCCAAAGATACTCTTTTATGGTGAGATGCAGAAGGGTAAACGCTCCCATGGTGGCCAAAAGAAGCGCTTCAAAGACACGTTAAAGACGTCATTGAAAACCTTTGACATAAACCCAGACACATGGGAAGCTGCTGCGCAAGACCGAACTGCTTGGCGCACATCTCTTCGTAAAGGTGAAGCGGCATGCGAATCATCCAGAAGAGCAGCAGCGGAACATCGGAGACAGCTAGAAAGGACCGTGTAATAAAACCTTCACATGAAGCAAACATTCCCTGCCCACACTGTCCGAGATCTTTCCAGGCCCGCATCGGGCTCATCAGTTACCTTCGTACCCATAGACTAACCTAACATATTCCTAAATAATTGGATGAACAGAGTGGTCTTCATCACCCGTGATGGACGAACGACATCTCAATCTATTGTTGCCCGTGCGGCGTCTAAATATTACTTGTTCTCTTCTGCTGACCCGGTAATATGCATCAGTTTGTGTGTAGCGTGGATGCTCTGCATCCCATTTGTTTCTGTATCTGGTTCCGATAAAACTCTTTGCCTTTTCTAAAGTTTTGCTTATTTCAGGCTCAGGTAGCTGTCCCGCATTCTTTGCCAATCTGTCCCGCATTCTTTGCCAGGGATGCTACAACGAGATGTGATCCATTGTATCACAACTTTTTTTGTAATCGTTGACATAGTTTGTGGGGACACTGCTTTTATGTCATCCAGGTCATCTGCATTATTATGGCTCCTCAGCGCTGCAATTACTGGCAGTGTTATCTGTGAAGAAAGATACGCGTCTCTCAGTGCTTTCCTCTGCCATTAGAATATCTGCTGCAGTTTTCAAGGCCTTTGCATCTGCTCTAACGTTACTTGAGAATTTTCCATTTACCACTTTGACAGCTTTTTTTTAGTACCAGTGCTTAACGCAGAAGATCAACTCTACATTCATCTTCTGTTGTATTTGTTGCTGATCGATCTCTGTATGCGTGGGTCCAGGTGCTTCTTGTGTAATGTTTTTCTGTGTATTTTGTCGTTATGGATTTTCTCCCTGTTGCAGTCTGACTCTTCTTTCTCTAAATTCCAGGAATGTTTTCTATCATTTCAAGAGACAGATATGAAAGGTATTAAGAAGACACACAAAAAACCATGCAGTCAGTTTACATGGCAGGACGACGTGGCCCGAAATTTTTAAGGCGTATGCTGTACAGGGATCTAACGAGTAATGAATGAAATAGTTTTAAAATGGAGAGAAGTAAAATAATAACAGTAGAAATACATATTTTGTCTTATTTGTGCCACTTGGTGTCGCTGTTGTTCCTTGTAGACGGTTTGTTTCTGTTTAGGCAAATGATTTTACCAGCTTTAGGTAGTCCAGGAGCTGTGGTGACCCACTTTAGATACACTGAAGTCTATAAATATCTACCTTGATAAAAATCATGTATGCAGAGTTTGGCGAGGAATCAGTTTCAATTCGATAATCAATCAATCAGTACCCTTTAGCTCCCCAAGGAGCATAGGCCTTCAACAAACATATGCCAAGTCTTCCTGTCCTGTGTCATCCGCTCAAGTTCTTCCCATGTTTTCCTCATCATTTTCACCTCTGTTTCCAGTTCTCTTCTCCATGTGTTTTTTGGTCTTCCTCTGCCTCTCTTTCCCTGTGGATTCCAGAACAAGGGCTGCTTTGTAATGCTATCAACAGGTTTCCTCAATGTGTGTCCTATCCATCGCCAGCGTCTTCCTCTCAACTCTTGTTCCACTGGCACTTGTCTGGTTCTTGTCATCAATTCCACATCTGTGACTTTGTCATACCATGTTAGTCCTTCTATTCTACGCATGCACCCGTTTATAAAAGTCTGTAGCTTTTTGGTTGTTGTTTTTGTTGTTCTCCATGTCTCAGAGCCATACAATAGGACTGACTTCACATTTGAGTTGAAGATACTTATGTTTCCCAATGCAATGTGTCGTGGAATATTCTAATCCACATATACAAATTATCAAGTAAATATAAAGCCTAATAAATACATATAATAAATAAAGGAAGAAGAATGGTAAAGAACAGTGCTGTCACAATGACTGTACTCGAAATCCCCCTTGTTTTCTGCTTCGTCTGCAAATTGTAACGCTTTCACGTTGATAGTAAAAGCTTACTGTATTATACCCGCTTTCTTCAATGAAACGTGTGCTGTATTTCTAAGAAAAACCTTGAAATATGCAAGTTGACCTAAATTTTAAATTCCATTCATGTCTTTTTCTACACTGCGTTACCAAAACGAACGAACAGATGGACAAAAGGATAAAGAGAGAGGGGAGGGCTGAAAATCAGGAACGCATGCAACACGCGTCGCGCGATACACAAATGCTGCCATCACGCGTGTAAGTCTACATGCACTAATTTTTTTTCAGACGGACAGTGATAAAATACACTACCCTTTCCCAGAGTTAGGTTTATAAATCCTGAAATCTCTTATTAGGAAAGACAACATTAGATGGGTTTACGGTTGAAAACATAACAGTACCCAGACAGCACATCTTCGAAACAGGAGGTAGAAAATACATATTTTGAACGCAGCCACGTAGCTCTTTCAAATTGGTATATTTGGGTTCCTTAGGGCTTGCTGACAAATAATATGTAAAACGTTACGCAAATAGTCCAGGAATTAATAAATTATACCCAAAATAAAATAGTGAGGATGCCTAACAGCATGGAATCATTTCTGCTCATAAAATTTTTTTTTTATAACGTGTTTGAAAAAACCTTACGTTACATAAATAGCCTACCATGTAAACTCCCAATTGATTGGAGCGCAACAAATGAAAGCCTAACCACGATTGGTCGGACTATAAATACTATCTTTCGTTGTTAGGGGAAACGGGGAAAGGTAACATTTTTTCAAACACTTGTCGAAACGTGGCCTCATTGGCTAGACTCGCTGATATACTCCCTTGGGAGCGTTAGTTCGAGACCACTTGTTTAAATGATCTTGATAAAGCAACAGTGCGTTGAAGCCAGCTCATATTTGTGTTAAATAAAAGCCTGGAACATAAGCAGATGGGAATTTGTGCCAGTAAATGTGCCAGAATTCATTGCTAATCAACGTATCTGTGTTTATTTCCATGAAATTGTGGTAAGCTTGAACCATTCAGTATCTTTTAATGAAAATTGAATGTAAATTGTTAATTTATGCCTGTATATATATATGTGTAGTTCAGTGGCAAACGTGAGGTAAAGCCTATAATGCTCCAGCCTGAACAGAGGGTGTCGGAGGAAAGTCAAACGGCATGGAATGGCCAAACAGTACACTGACACCTAGATGATTGACTAGAAAGAAATAATGCTGGAATTGCAGAGGCGTAGTAACCGTTAAGGAGGTTAATGCTGGTATAAAGTACTTCAGAATGAAGCTGATAGTTGGCCTAACGCTCTGAACTCAATGTTTGTGCTGTATTGTGATCAGTGTAAAAGAGAGTATAAGTTAGTTATGAAGTAGAAGGTACATCCTTCTTGATTTCAGGGACAGTGGTCTTGATGGTACTGAGCAGCACCTGGTCAGAGCTGTGCTGAATCCAGTGTCGGACAGCATACTCCTTGGTCCTTTTAGCTATCAGTGAGGTGTCTCCAGAGCCCAGAGGAGAATTCGAGCAGAGGAGTCTTCTCCTGCCGCCATCACGCAAGATAAGCAGAGTTGGCCAGCTGAGCTCAACATTATGTCCCCTCATCTTGAAATGACTTTGTAAAAATAATATTCAGAGGGGAATTTAATTGTCTTAATATCAGGAACTGAGAACATCTCCAATACTAGTCCCTAAAGACAAACTATTGAAGTCATGATGACAAATACCAACAGAGCTTGAACAAAACAAAACCAGTATTACCTCATATTACTACTACACAACTGACACACATAGGATATTTTTAATAATATATGTCACTACTATATTCATATTGATAAATTCTGTACATAACTTGTAATTAAAATTGATTGTGATTCCTGGTTCCTTTGTACTTGAATCAGGACACACATATTCATTCATAACTGCAATGAATACATATTGTTATTTGAAAAGTTACGAGTGACTTCTTTAAGATATTCTCATAGAGTGTTATATGTATGTGAGTGTCACAGTGTTGTTAAGAGTAGTGGATTAAATTTAATTGTTTATCTGTCTGTTGTTGTGACTTACACTTCATCATACACATACCCTAGACACATAACGTAGTCATCACACTATTCCAGAATAATTCTGACTGAGATATATAGATATGTGGTAGCAAGTAAGGTTATATATAATACACTACTCTTATTAGATATATATACCTTCACAGCTGATCTCAGTCAGTACACTAAGTCCCCTATAAATATTTATAACATCCCACTTCACCACACAATGAAAGCTCCTTCTTAGGCAACTTGACCAGATAACCTTCCTTCCAATCTGCTGGTATTTTCTCTCTCTCCTAGACTTTGCCAAGTAGTTTGTATAATATCTCTGTAGAGGTATCAATATCAGTTTTGATGGCCTCTGCTGGAATGCAATCTGGACCAGCTGCTTTTCCATCTTTCAGAAGCTTTATGGCTTTCTTTATTTCTTCTCTACTTGGTCGTTCACAGCTGATTTGTAGCTCCTCTTCTGCTGGCTGGATGTCTGGGGGATTAGTTGGAGACGGTCTATAGAGAAGTTCCTCAAAATGTTCTTTCCATCTCTTCATCATTACTAAGCATTTTTCCATTCTTATCTTTTATGAGGCCATTTGCTTGCTTATATTTCCCTGTTAGCTTCTTTGTGTTGTTGTACAGGTCCCTCATATTTCCTTTGGCTGCAGCTTCCTCTGCTTCCCTTGCCAAATCATCAATATATTTCATCTTGTCTCTTTTGATGTTTCTTCTTACTTCTTTGTTTGCTTCTATGTCCACTTCATGAGCCTTGGCTTTGGAGCTTCTGGTTTTGCTCCTGTTTAAATCTGCTTTCTTGTTTTTCCTGTCTTCTATCTTACTAAAGGTTTCTGTTGTTATCCATGCTTTGTGCTGATGTTCTCTTTTTCTCAGTACTTCTTCACGTGTCTCGTTCCATATATTTTTTACTTGTTGCCAGTGGTCTTCCGTATCTGTTTCATCTTCCAGCTGTTGGAGTACTTGGTATTTGTTGGATACTGTGATTGAAAATTGTTCTCTTATTTCCAGATTTCTTAGATATCCCACACTGTACTGTTGTCTATAGCTATATGTTGTTGTAAATTTCTTGAGTTTTAATTTTGTCTTAGCCAACAGAAAATGGTCGTGTGATACAACATCTGCTCCTCTACATACTTTCACATCATGCAATGATGACCTAAACTTCTTACTTATGCATATGTGATCAATCTGATTCTCAGTTCTGTGGTCTGGTGATATACATGTTGCTTTATGTATTCTTTTATGTGGAAATATGCTTCCTCCTATTGCTAGTTGATTTGAAGCACAGAAGTTTGCTAATAGTTCCCCATTCTCGTTCATCATACCTAATCCATGCTTTCCCATGATGCTT
>JAMPIV010003019.1:137500-144572 GCA_024509875.1 Oreohelix idahoensis
TAAACTAGTTTTCTTCTTTTTGTTTTGTTAGTTGAAATACAAAGAATAGTACAAATATGTGCTACTGTATATGCATCTAATTTTATTTCATATTAATAGTTAACCTAAACGAAAATGCATATTAAGTCTGAAACTCGCGATTGGGTCCATTTTCCTGCTATTCGGGTACAGCCGAAAATGGCGGCCAAATTTTAGTTCGCGTAACTCTTATATGATAAAGAGGCACTAGTTTCAAGGACTATCTTCGTTGCACACGGACAACTCCATCAATGCTCCGATTACCTCCCTTAGATCACACAAGTAGGATCTCAGCACAATGCACGAACTCCGCAGCACTGGTGAGAATCCCAATGTGTGTTTATAGGAATCACACATTCTATAAATATTTTTGTGGTGGGAAGCTTTCTAATTTTTAAATTTTGATAGGGCAGCGGCCTGATAGGCCTACTCTTTACGATTACCAACTGTCGTAGAGATTGTTGACGTGCGCAATTTGCACACGAGACCTCCTAATTTTTCGCCCTTATCCGAGAAGACTAGGCATCCGATCTCACTACTCAGGAGACCAGGGGGGAGTATGATATCATTAGGACCACTGGTTCTGAATTCCATAAATTATCTTCCCTCAACTGGGATCAAAACCAGTACCTCTAGAATTCAAAGCGGACTCCATACCTCTTAGCCACTTAGACGTGCGTACTAACCGGGAGGTCTTTAATATTTGAACATGCGCCGTAATATAAACAACGAACCCAGTGTCTAAGTTGAACCCAGTGTCTAAGCCTCACCAAAAGGAGGCAAAATTTAAATTTTTTTTAATCTCTGCCGTACAATTTGCTTCCTGCAATTCCATCAGGGGCGATGGAAAACTCAAAAATAAATTAAATTTTACAAAAAGGTAAACTCACTTAAAAGAAAAGATTAAGTTCATAACCCAGTTCATGAATAAATTGAATTTTAGTTAGCTAGTCCGTTGGTTTTCAGTAGGAACGCCGTGAGTTTTCAGTGGGAACGCCGAGGGTTATCAGTGAGAACTTCGTGGGTTATCAGCGGGAACGTCGTGTGTTATCAGTGGGAACGCCGTTGAGTTTTCAGTGGGAAAGTCGTGGGTTAATAGCAGTGGCGTATCCTGGTAATGCGAGCTAGGCGTGCTGCTACTTAAAATGAATATGTACGCCTACTATTTAACTTCTTCCCCTCTTAATTTAAAAACCAACTATATTCAATCACGCAACGATTAGGGGTATATGTCAATTATCTCCGAAATACTAATTAACTTACAACTTGAAACTCACTGTCACTGTAATAATCTGCATTCCCGGCAACTAACAAAAATTAATCACAAAAAACACTGGACGGACACAGCCGATTTTTACTACTCGAGAGCTGCAAGACCACCACACGCATGTTCGTATTGTATTGACGTATCTGGCCATGACCCCGATCCACACAAACCAATCTTCAGACGTGAATCCGAAAGGTCCAGCACGCATTGTAACGGAATTACCCGAGAAACTTCGGGCAATTGTAACCAACCAATAACAACTGCACTATAAAACGCGTCTGGGAAACTGAAACTAGATATACTCGTAGATTCTATGCGAGAAAATCCGTTATCCTTATGCGGAATACAGAATGGTTTACAGTAGAAACAGGGGTTAAACAAGGCTGTATTATGTCACCACTACTTTTTGGAATAGCTATTGATTGGGTTATGAGAAACTATACCCACAATGAACAATTGGGTATAAAATGGACAAATGGAAATTCCTGGGGGACCTGGATTTCGCAGATGATGTAGCATTCTTAAGTTCAACACCAAGACAATCCCAAGAAGCAATAAATAATTTGTGTCATCTCTCGGTTAAAATTGGTCTCCAAATAAATGCCTCTAAAACTAAAGCTATGAACTTTTCTAACGAGACCTTTGATATCATCTTGAACGGGGAAAAACTACAGAAAGTTGAAAGTTTCAATTATTTAGGCAGTAAAATGTCTCAGGATGGTGACACAACAAGAGAAATCCATACTAGAATTGCTTTGGCAGCTAGCGCCTTCAATAGATTATCTAACATTTGGAAATTACGATCATTGAATATACATACCAAGCTTCGTCTGTTTAATTCAAATGTTATCTCAGTGTTAACATACGGCTGTGAGAGTTGGAAAATAACAAAATCATTGGAGAACAAGCTGAATACATTCGAGAACAAATGTCTTAGAAAACTCATGAACATCAGTTGGAAAGAATTCAAGACTAATCGACAAATAAGAGAAGACTCTAGGCAGAAATATGTCTCCGACTATATAAGGAAAAGACGATGGTCATATATCGGTCATGTCCTACGAATGCAAAACAACAGAATACCACTACAGGCGCTCACTTGGGTTCCTGAGGGTAAGCGGAAAAAAGGAAGACCAAAAGAAACACTCAGAAGAACAATAATAAGAGAAGGAAGAACGTTGGGCCTAAATAATGTGCAAGAGCTAAGAGGAGTGGCGTCACAACGAACAACCTGGAGAGCACTGGTTTCTGCCTTATGCGCCGTGTTTGGTGCTTAAAGAATTTATTATTATTATGCGTGCGGTCCGAAAGCAGAACTTTAGAAGAGAAAAATTTTATTGCGACAACCCACCTAGCCATGCAAAAATGATGTTTTCAAGCGTCAAATTATCCGAGTCCTGTTGTCTATTATGATGTTTTCAATCAAGCAGTATGGGCCTCAACAGCAAGGACCTTAAACTGTGTCCAGTAAATTTACATGACACCAGAACAGCATGGGCAGGTTTGGTATTCAGTAAACATTTATTACAATGAGGGAGGGCAACCCACTTAAACAGTAAATTAATGAAAACAAATTGTATTTCTATCAAGCAGGAAATATAAGCCGAACCAGACAAGACAAAGACATGACCTTAAATATGTCTGTGTCTGTTGTCTGGTGTTCTACTTCTTTATTTCATGAGTGTGCCTGATAACATACCTTTATATTTGTTTCATATTAATTTACTGTTTACAGGCCTCGGGTTTCCCTCCCTTATGTGTAATAAATGTTTACACATAGAGAATACGCCACTGGTTAATAGTGGAAACGCCGTAAACGTACCTTTAATCGTGAAATTACCGAGCGTCTAAATGTCGGAAGGAGAGGGCCATTCCTAAAATTGCATAGCTTAAAAATGCCTTCTTATTTCTCCCTGTCACCTACACAACTTTGTGCTCTAGAGGTACATACGTCATGTTCCTTTTCATTCCTTATCGAGCATAGAGCCAACATTGCACCTGCTCCCCTTATCAAAAGTCTACACTAAACATTCACATGCTCGTGCAGCGGGGCTTTTGGTAACAATTTGTCTTACATGATGAGGTTTCCAGCCTCATGCACAACCTCATGGACAACCTCATACACAACCTCATACACAACCCCATGCACAACCCCATACACAACCTCATACACAGTCCCATGCACAACCTCATACACAACCTCATACACAACCTCATACACAACCTCATGCACAACCTCATGCACAACCTCATACACAACCTCATACACAACCTCATACACAACCTCATACACAACCTCATACACAACCTCATACACAACCTCATACACAACCTCATACACAACCTCATACACAACCTCATACACAACCTCATACACAACCTCATACACAACCTCATACACAACCTCATGCACAACCTCATACACAACCTCATACACAACCTCATACACAACCTCATATTAGTCGACTTGTACGATTGCATGAAAGAGTAGTTTCATATTCTTTCTTTTTTCTCACCAGAGATTTCCTCTGGTCTTTAAATAAATAATTATAATACAATTAAATGTATGTATTTTGTTGTTTAAGCACACAGGCACTGTTTCAAGCCATCACGACGTTAAAGTCTGTATGTCGCTGAATTCATTTTTTGTTTTCTACACGTCGCTACCTTACACATTTAAAAAAAAACCCGTAACTTAGTAATAAAAATACTACAAGTATATTTTCCTTGATCTCTCCAAAGTAGAAAGCGCCTCCTAATATTAAATGTGTATTTGTTTAAAGTAACTTAGCTCTTGTTTACATTGCAAAAGATGCAGGCTTAAAATAACAAAAAAAACTACATGTCTTTGACACCAGCAGAAAATAACTGTTCATAAACTGGTTGCTAGAGTGACTGTAGAAACACTTAATTGAGTTTCATACGAAAAGTGCACTCACATATTAGCAACGTGTGTAAGGTATAGATAGAAGATATGCTGTCTAGTGATATAATATTTATGTAACTAGACGTGAATATTGATGGCCTCGCTGCTTTGAAGATGAAATATTGAATCTTTCTGGAATCATTTATCACAACTTCGAGGATTACAGGATAAACAAAATGACAGAAAAAGAGTTCTTGAAAAAGAGATATAAATGGGAAAAAAAACACCTACTCAAGACATTAAAGGCATTGAGATCTGTTTGTAATTGACACCTGATGACAAGAAATGTTAAAGACTTTTTTTTGCGTATGTAGATGATTGTGTTGAATGTGATTAAGAAGCAGCGGGAGAATGGTACAGTCTGACATGAGACGAAATTGACTGAATCAATATGTGAGACATAAAATTAATGATTTAAAGAAGAAGAGTAAGGGAGCACAGAGAGATTTACGGAAAAAGATATAAAAGTGCAGGGAGGCAAACAGGTACTGAAGTTGACTGAAATACAGAAAGAGAAATAAAGAAGCGGGAAAGAGAGATATACATAGATAGATAGATAGATAGATTGGACAGAACAGGAGACAAGACAGACAGACAGACAGACAGACAGACAGATAGATAGATAGATAGATAGATAGATAGATAGATAGATAGATAGATAGATGATAGATAGATAGATAGATAGATAGATAGATAGATAGATAGATAGATAGATAGATAGATAGATTGCTTCAGCATAGATGAGTACAGTCTTGTTCAGTAGGTCAGTGTGACAGAAGTATTGATTCGATCTCTTCTCCTCTCCGGCAGTAGTCAGTTACATTTTGTGTGTGTACTGATTACGTGAAATTTTCATTGGTCGGCACATTTTCTTATCTCTGCTATCAAGTAGATATTTGGTATTTTCATATCATTGTACACTCCCTTCGGTGATAATTCGCCATGTTGCTTTAAGCATCTCGGCGTTGCTAAGATTAGGCATAGGCAAAAAAACCCAGATGGTCCGGTCAGTTGTGCTTACCTAAGGCGTGCCGGGCGATTAATCATCCGTCTGCGGACATATTACAGACATGCACCTGGAAGACTGAATGAGGTAATAACGATAGACTTATTACGAAAATATTACTTGAGATCAAAGTAAGAAATTATTTGTAATCACTGACGAGAATAGTACGGAAATCCCACTTCCATGTTTGGAAGACATGACCTTTGCATTAACGCACAGAAATGTCATAGTGGAAATATTTTGAATTACCTCACCAAAACACGCCTATTTGAAACTACTGGCCAGCATTCGAGATGTAGGAATAACCTCATTTGGTATTGGGGCCTAGTCTAATAGTAAACAACACGTGCCAGGAAAGAAGGGGGCAATATAACCTGACACTTTAGTTGGTTTAGAACACTGTGAAAATTCACCTCGCGCCAAGAAGACAATCAGAACGTTCCAGAGTTAAGAATAGCAGCATATTTCATTTACCAGACCGGACCTTATTTGAGCATCTTGAGGAAAACTACCATTTTAACACGGAAAACCGGAATCTGAGGAAACTGTAACACAAAGTCAAAGTGGGAACTTATTGCTAAAATAACAACACCCCAGACCACGTGTAAGAGGCATCGTCAAGCTGCCTTAAACTATTTCTCTGAGCCAGCAGTCTGTGAGCCTAAAGATTGGCGTAAGTTGTACAGTTTAAACTCAAAATTTTGCATTATCAACTTGTGAACTAATATGTGAATATTAATATGTGAAAATTGCTATTGGATGTCCAAATCATTTGAGGCTGGCAACCTCAGCATATAGAATGATGATTTATGAACCACCACTGCCAGGGCTGGTGACTGCTTTATTGCGAGTTTCTTACAGAGAACCAAAAGCAGAGGTAGTCCCACGTTCCATATGTAGCAGGGAGTGAATGAGGAAAGAAACGATGTCTGTAAACTATATTATTAACATTTTCAAGCAGTGTAGATGTAAATGTAAACATATTCAATTTATATTATTAACCTTCTCAACCAATGTAAAGGTAAATATAAATCTATTCAACCTAAATGTAATGAATATTTTTTCGCTCAATGGGATTAATATTAATTCTCAGCGAGGGTAAAAGTTCTGAGATAGATTGGATGGTGGAATAGGAAGAGCGGGATACATAAGTATGTGTCGGGAAACTCAGTACTCAGAGGGTATTTGTTTCTCTTCTTTTGTAATACTAGTTGGTCGTGCCAGTTGAGGGTACTATCTCTGGAACACGTGAGGGTATAAGTAGCCTGAATCGACGCTGGACACCATCTCGGACGGGTTTTAGAAACGCTTGACCAGCTTGGTAGTTACTCCATAACACTTCTTGGAACGTGCTGCAACTTTCAAACTTGACCAGTGACGAGTGTGATCCAGTCATCTTTCTACAAAGAACCAAACATCAGCGGAAGCGGAAACCATCAAACTATTGGCAGCTAAGTAAAACTTAAAAGCTGTCAAGTGATCTGTCCTTTTTTTTCGAAAACCATAACATCACACTGTGATGAATACTGTTTTCTAAACATTATTCATTTTTATTACTGTTAAAACATAACTGATTATTAAATTTGTTACTTTTTGTAGCAGGTTCAATTATATGTAAGTATCAATAAGTATGGCTTGCTGTCTAAAGTTCCCAGGCCATACGAGGCTGTGGTGGATTTGATGTTATAAGATGTTATTCCTAATGTACTGAATGAGGTCAGCTGTGAAGGTTCCTGATTATAATATATGTTGAGTTGATTTATCAGAACACCTTTCTGCTACCACCTTACGACCTCAATCAGACTTATTCTTGACTAATATGTATGTTAGCTACGTCTATATGTCTAGGGTTATG
>JAMPIV010003021.1:0-144547 GCA_024509875.1 Oreohelix idahoensis
GTGTCAGGATGGACTGAGTAAAGGAATGTGGAAGAGAAAGGATAGACTGCTCCATGACAGATAGCCCCCCATTTAAGTTGGTTGTCAGACTAACAACGCGAGTCTATCTTTCTCTGTGCATTCCACCGCCTGTTGACTCTAACGACCCGTGTAATCTTCACACTATTCATTTACTTCGGCGATCCTCTCGGACTGCGATGCTGAGTCCGATGGTGTTTCTTCGATTGTGTCTAATTCTGCCAGCGTATGCCTGCTCAGAAAGTCTGCTCCCACATTGATCTTCCCTGGGATGTATTCCACCTTGAAGGAATAGGGTTGGAGTAGTAAAGCCCAACGCATGAGTCGTGCATTAAGTTTCTTTGACGCCGCTAGAAACATAAGTGGGGCATGGTCACTTTGTACTGTAAACTGTACTCCATAGAGATATGGCTGATGTTTTTGTACCGCCCATACTAATGCAAGACACTCCTTTTCAATTGTTGAATAATTCCTCTCTGCTGAGTTTAACCTACGACTGGCATAGGCTACAGGAAACAACAAGTCAGATTTGTCATCATCTGTCTGCATCAGTGAAGACCGAATTTTAATGTTACATGCGTCTACGCGCAGCACAGATGGCTTTGCTAGGTCCGGTAGTCTCAGTATAGGTCGTAATGTCAGCTTGTGTTTAAGTGTAGCATACGCTGCTTCACAATCCGGAGTCCAAATTACTTTCTCTGGCTGGCCTTTTCTGGTCAGCTCCGTCAGCGGGGCAGCCAGTGTGTTAAAACCCTGAATAAAGCGCTGGTAATAGGCACAAAGGGACAGAAATGAACGGGTGTCTTTCTTGGTAATAGGACGGGGTGCTTGTTTTATTTTCTCAACGTTTTTATCCACAGGCCACATACAGCCATGAGTGATCGTGTGTCCCAGAAATTCTAACTCCTTGAAACCAATTAAACATTTACTGGGTCGCGCCGTAAGTCCTGTCTCTTTCAGTCGTCGGAAATGTTCCTCAGATGTTCCTCAAATGTGCTCGTTGCTATTAAAATGTCATCCATAAAGTTGTGGATTGCATTATTTTGCAATGGGGTGAGTAATTTCCTCATCATTCTGGTGAAGATACCCGGAGCATTGCTCAACCCAAATGGCAGAACATTAAACTGATAATGTCCTTCAGAAGTACTGAAAGCAAGCAACGGCCTAATTTCTTTCTTGACCGGGATTTGATAATAACCCTTGCTCAGGTCAATTTTTGTGAAGAATTTGGCCTTACTTAATTAGTTGAAGAGTCCATTGGGGTCAGGTAAGGGTTCTGGCTGGAATTCTGTCACAGTATTAAGTCGTCTATAGTCAATGCAGAGACGAGCTTCTCCACTAGGTTTTTGGAGGAGCACAACACACGCACTATAGGGTGATTCGGATTTGGATATTATGTTGGCGTTTAGTAGTTGCTCAATTTCCTCATGCAATGCACTTGCTTTTGCATACGGTATTGGGTATGTTTTTACCCTGACAGGAGTTGGATCTGTCACTTTCATCTCAATCTCGACGAGATTTGTCAGACCCGGCCTATCTGTGAGCACTTCTGAGTGTTCTTCTAAAAGTTGTTTGACTTGTTCACCTTCTGCGCTCCCTAAAGTTGAGCTTATTTGCACATCCATGTGCGATTCTTGTGGACGAAGCGGATACTCAACATATATTTTGTCCTCATTATCCACTTCTGTGGCAACCGCCAGGGTCATAAGATGAGCTGGTTCGGGGTTTGGGCGTTCAACGTACTTTTTAAGAAGATTTACATGATAAATCTTATGTTTCCCCTTCTTGGAGATTTTATAATTAGTACGAGAAATCCTCTGCATCACTTCAAATGGTCCCTGCCAACCGATTTGAAGTTTATTGTTGCCACTGGGCAACAACAAAAGTACTTTCTCCCCAATATGTAATTCCCTGTCCTTGGCTGATTTGTTGTAATGTTTGGCATACTTACTACGCGCTCGTCGCAAGTTTGTTGATGCCATCTCCCAACCAACCTTTAAGCGTTCCTTGAGTTCCTGGACATATTTTGATGCCGTAACAATACTATCGTCTGCACTTTCATTTGTCATAGCCCGAAGAAGAGCTTCAAGCGGTCCTTTGATTGGACGCCCGAACAATAAGGTGGCGGGAGGGAGACCAGTCAAAGCGTGTGGCACTTCTCGGTAGGCAAATAGCGCTGCAGACAGAAACAAATCCCAGGTTTGGTTTTTCCTGAGCCAATTTGCGCAACATAGTGATGAGAGTCCCATTGAACCTCTCAACCTGTCCATTGGACTGAGGATGATAGGGTGAGGTGTGAATATACTGTGTACGAAATACTCGGAAAACCTCTTCCGCTAACTGTCCCTTGAACTGAGACCCATTATCTGTAAGTAGTTGTTGGGGGAAACCTAGCCTGGTGAATATACTCAATAATGCTTCTGCTACATGCACTGAGTCTGATGAGGGTAGTGCAATGGCTTCACCCCACATTGTACATGTGTCGACTAGTGTTAAAATGCAGCGGTTTCTCCTTTTAGTTCTCACAAGAGGTCCAATGATATCCACAGCTACTCTCTCGAAGGGAGTTCCTATTATTGGCATCTCTCCTAACGTCGCTGGGGATGTCCAATGTTTAGGTGCCACTCTTTGACACTGGGCACAGGACTTAACAAATCGGATGATATCTGCATTCATCCCAGGCCAATAGTAATGGGCTGATATGCGTTGCATGGTGGCATTTTGACCCATGTGACCGCTGAATGGAAGTGCATGACCCATCTCCAAGATTTGGTTCCTGTACATAGATGGAACGACTAGTTGCCCATGTTCTAGTCCTATGTTTCCTGCTCTACGATAGATTAATCCCAATTTCATATAAAAGTTTCCTTTCTGCAGGGGAGTATTGGCAAATGGCAGTTTCTTGAAGCAGGATGCCAGAGTTGTATCCTATGTTTGAGCATTCTTTAACTCCTGAGGGAGGGGATTCTGCACAGGTGCTGGCTCCTGTTCACTCGCAGCTTTACTTCTGGTTGTCACTGCCGCAATAACAAGAGGTTCTTTTGGTTCACCTAGGAATACGTATCTACAACCCAAGATCAGGTCATAGATTGGGTCATCCATGACTGCTGCTCTGATCTGTCCTGACACAAAGCGGGTTCTACCTGGATAATTGCTATTTGCAGAGTCATTGTCTTGTCACCTTTTGTGGCTCCACGAAGTTCCACAGTGTCTGGTGTTACCTGGCCAGGGTCTACCAGAGATGAGGCGACAACTGCATCAAATTCCAGTCCCGTGTCATAGAGGCATAATACGTGCTGTCCATTTACCTTCACTGTGTCGGTAACGGACGGTCGATTGAAGCTATTCGGTTGCCTCATTGGATTCTTCTTTGGCGATTTTGTCTATATAAATGCAGCATGTTGAGGAGTGGGTTTAATTTTACGTTCTTGAGTGTGGTGTGTGTTCGTCTTACACACCTTACACCACTTCCTCCCCGTCTCCTAGTTAGTAGATGTCCTCTCCTGTTTTATCCTATTATAAGTTTGTGATGTGTTCTGTGTTTTTGGAGAAAGTCCACTAGATTTAGGGTAATTGTCGGAACAGGGGTGTGTAGATACTTTTGCAGGCATATCAGTATATTTCCGTCTTATAGACTGAGCCTCTGCCGAAGCTCCCTGAAACCTTTCAGCCAGAGTGAGTAACGACTCAAGGTTTTCGGCCCCATGCTCTGCTAGGAACTTTCTCATATTTGGTGTCATTGTGTCCTTGAGTTGTTCCATAATAATCATTTCCTGAATCCCTTCCAGAGACTCAGGAAAGTTTCCTAACGTGCGCCATTTTTGCAGATAGGATTCGAGGCGAGATGCGAACTGTGCAAATGTTTCCCCTATGTCTCTTCTGGCCCGACGAAACTGCTTCCTGTAAGCTTCTGAATTAAGTTCAAATCTTTGTAAAAAGGCCTTCTTTAGAGTATCATATGTATTTTGCTCAGTAATCGGCAACTTCATGTACACCTCATATGCTGTTCCACGCAATCCTTGTGAGAGTTTGAGCGCCTATTTATCTTTGTCCAGACCATACGATGAGGTAAATCGTTCGAATCTAGCAAGGTACGTGTCAATTTTCTCGGCGCTGTTGGAGGAAATTTCTAAAGGAAATGACATAGATTCAGCCATTGCTTGTGCTGAATAAATCTTGTGGGTAAATTATCTCCCAATACACAAGAACAATTTTTACCAAAGCAATACTGTTTGTCTAGTGAATAGAATATGACTAATAGCACATTAACTCCACACACTCACTCATTCCTTAACTAAAATTAACTTCTTAGAAAGTTATTTGAAAAAGGAAAAATCACCACACTACTAGCTTCAAATAATTCTTAATTTCCTGTCCAGATGCTGCAACGATAAAGTCTAGGGGATAGAAAAAAGATTCTCACTCTAGAAGGTGAAGAAAAGCAATAATTTTGAGCAAAGGCAATGGTTTATGCCTCAGCTTTTTGCTATTCGTATCACCAGCGAGAGCTACTCACGGCTGTTTGCCAGCGATCTTTTAGTTTTTCCTGACCGCGCTATTTATAGCTATCGTGACAGAGGTCACGTGGTCAAATTCGTAACGGGAAAAAATTGTATTGGTGTTTACTTTTGATAGGGCTTAATTAATGCTTTTAGGCTACTTTATTATTATAAATACCGGCTTTAATTTTGCGTAAAGCTAGACTAGAAATGTTAGAGTAAATTTTAGAACAAGAACAAACATTTTGTCACAATTAGAACAGAAGATATAATAGTCTGAAATAGTGTAAAATTTACGTTTTTTTTAATATTTTGTTATGGTTTGTTTCTAATGCAATTTACACTAAAACGCTCACCATCAACATGCATAACAAATTACAGAAATCAAAAGTAGAAAACCTGCAGAAAATGGATATCAAAGTTTTGTTTTGGTTTCATGCGTCAAACATTAATTATTGAAACATTAAATTGCAAGTCCACATTTATTACCTTAAAATAACACACCCAATTGTTCCCAAAACATGAGAGCTAACAATTATCTCAATCATACATCACGATGGTCATGTAAAAATGAGTATGGTCATGAGTAAAACGAAATGTTCAATTTAATAGATAAATAGGTGTATTTAATAAATACATTTTTTTTTCTTAACCAGCGGCACTTGGGCTTTCAGCCCTTCGGCCCAATGACATGTCATTGCGAGGCTGGGGAACCTGAGGACTTTCCTTCCAACCCGGTCAGGAGCTTCGCTCCTTCCCATCCACAGAGGGTTTATCACAGGAGCCGTTCAGGCTATTCAGTCAAATTTCCGGCCGTAAACATTTCTTCAAACGCCGACGCCCGGGTTTGAACCATGAACACCTGGTCGCCAGTACAACGTCGAAGCCATTACACCAGCGCGGCTCCTAATAAATACATCTATTAAATGATTTTCACACTCTGTTAATTCTGTCACTCTCACGCAACAACTGCCATATATATAAATTAAAAAAAAATAATATGGTATGAAATCAGTTTTACAAGTAAACGGTACACATGAGACAAGGGACGTTTCGGGTTTTACCCTTCGTCAGCCACAGTTACGAACAGGTGACAAGGACAACTGCCATAATTTGCTATAGCAACAAAATTTCGCTCAATTATCATTCACACTTCCTTTTTTTAATAAGAGGAATCTGTACAATCACAGATGGAGAAATTTGTAACAAATGAGTTTCCATTATAAATTTTAATTGTGAAGTTATATTTTTAATACCGCTGGCGCGTCTTTCAATTTTGGAAATAGTGGAATGTACAAATTCTCCTCTCATGTGCCTGCTGCAGGTCTAGTGAGTCAGTTGATGTTCCAACAATATGTTTCCTAACAGTGTGGAGAAATTGAGATCGCTTACGTTTTGTTGGCATTCTGGTGATTAATGTTTCTCTTCTATGTTTAATTAGTTTTTGTAGTACAATAGGCTGTCCTCTGGATTTACATTTTATGATATTATTTTTTGCTGTTTCTAGTTTTTTTCTAACAATGGATATGAATAGGGGTTCTTCCTCTTGGGTTAGGGGTTGTGAAGGTGGCTTAGCAGGTAACTGTTGCACTGTGATTTCGCTTTTGAAGACAGGCGAGGTGGATGTACTTGTCGTATGTATAACTGACTTGGTAGGTGTAGATGTGGCAACAAAAACTGGCATGCTAGGGTGAGTAGTGTTATCCACCTCCAAATGAATAATGGTATCGCCTTTAATGTGAGCTGACACATCAACCTCCAGTTGAACAATATCATCACTAATGTGGGCAGGCACATCAACCTCCTACTGTACAGAGCTATCCTGACTACAGCTAACTGACTGACTACAGCTAACTGACTGACTACAACTAACTGACTGACTACAACTAATTGACTGACTACATCTAACTGACTGACTACAACTAACTGACTGACTAGACATGGAGGGGTCAGAAAGAACATCACAGGGGATAGAGCAGCTTTTTGTTTTTAAAACACCAAAAGATGTCTTTGTAAAATAATTGCACAATTGACATTCACTTATAGTTAAATTATGCTCATAGTCTTTCCAGATGTGCTGACTGTTTTCCGATAGTAACTTGGTTGTTTCAAGACACTTCTCATTATGCCTCCTTTTTGCGTTTTGTATTGGTAAGTAACACTTCCTACAAAATACAGTCGAATGCTTTGTCGGTTTATCATCTGATACGTTAATTCCAAACACAAAGAACACTAATGGAACAGTCCTTATCTCACACACAATAAAAAACAAATTCATATTATAAATACAAGATTAACAAGACTTGAAAGATAGATCAAAGTATGTGGAAGTAATCTATCTATAGCTTTACATGTTTTCTGACGCTTATATACGTAGCTAAATATCATTATAAATGAATGAAAATGCAAAGAAAGATGGTGCTTTACAAAAAAAATTTTTTTTTTTACAACCTTATTTAAGATTTGTGAGTATCAGGAATGCGTTTACAGTGATTTAAATGCTATTAAATCTGGTGACAATATGCTTGTTCTTGTAATGCCAAACTCACAAAACTGACTACCACACATTCTCATGAAAAGAAACCAAAAAAAAAAAAAAAGAATCTGGAAATAATCTTTAGCTTTCCTTCGAGAAGTCTTTATAATTATAAACTCAAACGATTGGGCCGATTTTTAGATATTAAATTAATAAAAAGATTACTTATTTTATGAATTTCCTCAAATGATGACGCTGTTTTCAAAAGTCTGTAACTCCGTCAAAACTAATTTCAAACAAATAAAAATGCAATCAAAAATAGAACACAGAAAACAGTTATAGTACACAAAAGAATTTTAGCGCTGTGTTTATCCAGAACGAGTGTGTAATGATTTATATTTTACTGATTTTACACACACGTCAGCTGATTTTCCCCGCCAAAAACTTCAATAGTCTTTTACGGTGCACATGAAAATTTTATACCCGGTGTCAGATTTCCGGTCACCGAAACTAAAAGAGCGCTCTGGTATAGGGCACAAACAGCCGTGTACTGTGAGCTAGGATACTTAAATCTCGAGGCGAGCACCTCACTTGTCACGCGTAGGGAGAGAGAAAGGTCGACACAGGTCAACTGCTCTAAATAACAGTAAGAATATAGATTGATTTTCTTGCAATACTGTAATAGTGATGTTATTTGTTATGAAACCAAGAGGTTAACTGTCTGGAATCAAGGGTAATCAAATACCGTGTAAGAATATCAGACAAGTTGTTCTCCCACGTGACTTTGTTCCACAACTAACATACACCACACGATGTTGACAATTTGACAACAAAGAGGACAGTAAACAAGAAAAGGAAGTAATCACAAACAGAGAGATCTGGACAGGCTTATGATATTTTATCAAATTGACTCAGACGTGTAGTCAGTAAATAAACAATATGCTATTTATTAAGGGAATCACATTTACAGAGGGTTATGGAAAAGAATCACGTTTACATCTGAAAAAAAAAAGAATCTAGGTCCCAGTGGGGTGTCTTATTTTCTTCACTGACTAAGTCTGAGCGTTTGGTGGGTGTGTGTGGTGATCTTCTTTCTCTTTATTATACTTATCGTAGTGTTCTTGTAGGATGTAGGCAGAGAGGACACTCTGCTGTGACTTCTTGATGAGGGCACGTGGTGGTGACTGATTGCACTGTGTGGCACTAGTGTCTTCAAGGATGTCTGGTTCACACTCAGGGGTGAAGATTCAGTCCCTGTCCCTTCTTGATTTTTGAGCTCAGCAAAATTGAGGGAGGGCGAAGCCAGGTCCTATGTTACTGACACTCTGCACTGGAGAACAAAGTAAGGGAACCATTAATCTCTTGTCTAAAATGATGTTACATATATTAAGTTCTTCCCAAAAGACTTTTGGTCTCAGAGCATAGGCACACTTACCACTGAAGACTTTGACTGTCCAGTACACTGTATGAAAAATATGTCTCAGTGACTATTGTCTAACAGGCTCTGTCCTCATCCTTCCAAGTCAAGTGTCTCTCCTCTACACTTAATATGTCTTACTATTTTCCACAATCAACAGTGTCTTGTAGTCTGGTGTATCTTTAGTTAATAATTAAGTCTTAATTATCTTTCAGCAAGGAACAACAGCTTTCATAATGTACACTTATAACAGAGTTGTGTTCTAATAAGGCAGCAATAATGCACAGTAATAAAATACTATAAGCAATCATATAAGAAAATTAATCATATTTTATACAGGTACATAATGGATATGGAAGAAGACTAAATCCAATAGCATAAAATTACACTTGTATCATTAAGCGATCATTAAACAAATAATTTTGGGAGATAACTCACCGCACAAGATCACTTCAGGATCACACAGTCCGAACTTGAATATTTCTATATATATATATATATATATATATATATATATATATATATATATATATATATATATATATATATATATATATATATATATATATATATATATATATATATATATATATATATATATATATATATATATATATATATATATATATATATATATATATATATATATATATATATATATATATATGTGTATATTCTTTAAAAGTCTCATGTACTTAAACTTTAGTTTCGGCTGCTTTCACGGTGTTCATCAAGAGTAAATATAAGTGACATTTTCTGTGATAAATACATCGTTAGACCGGAAATAGGTGGTCGTCTGTGAGTCACGGGTTAATTGATGTCTCCCAGAAAAACATACCATTACCATCGCGTCTTCGCAAAACCCTACCTGGTGGAATCTAAATTGTCTGTTTAACGAAATTTAATACCAGAACTTCACCTGATCTAGCGTTCTCGGAGGAAAAAAAAGGGGTCTTATACGGAAGACTAAAAAACAGTGTTAGGATGGACTGAGTAAAGGAATGTGGAAGAGAAAGGATAGACTGCTTGTAGCGGTGGATTTTTACTACTGGCTACAGACTGTGGTTGAAGGTCTAACTGTGTTGCAAGGAGGTAGCCGAGTAAAGCACCACCGTAGACACCAAGGATGTTGAAGGCTGTAAAGTAGGGTGTCTTGTCTGCTCTGTATGCTTGAGGTAGATATGGAGCATAACAGGTATAAAGGAAGGTATAGTTCCACACAGGACGTCACGTTAACTCACGACGAAGGAGGTCAATTAATATTGCAACCACAAGTGACGTTTTTCCATCATTTATTAGGACGCCACAATGACAAGGTGCGCTGACAATAACATGTAGGTACGTCACAGATACTGAAGGACGTGGTGATCATCATAAACAAAGTTCATCAGCAAATCGGGCATATATATATATATATATATATATATATATATATATATATATATATATATATATATATATATATATATATCTATATATATATATATATATATATATATATATATATATATATATATATATCATGTAAGCTAATCTTGTGAATCAAATCTTACAACAGCTTCAGCTTCAGATCATCACTCTGCGAGTGTCACAAAATCCACCCTGATATTAGTGGATCAGGTGTATAAATAATTCTACATCAAACCATATGGAAATGGCGGGTTTATGAGTACCGTTCAGGTTGACCTTTGTAGGCATTCCTAAGTCTAACCTCCATAAAGGTATAAACGCTGACATAACGAAGTTCACAGGAGCATAGAAACTGTTCTCTGGGCCTAGGGTGACCCGAATACATATAACTCTAAGGTATGAAGATACCTGGGATGAATTTCCAATGCGTGAAGATAGTGAGCGACAATGTCAAAATCTTAGCAGACTGTAAATATCAATAACAAGAGCACCTTTACCTTGTTTCGGAAATAACACCACACACATATAAGCCTCCAGGCGTTAAGAATCATTAAGGGAATCCTCGCTAACTAAACTAGCACACATGAGGATAGCCATTTCCCAACAACAGATCACAGACGTTGAAACAACGATCTGCTCTGCACGAAAAACTTCGGTACTCTGCAGAACGGAAGCCTTTCCAAAAACCCCTTTACTCTAGACATGCGCAGAAGCCTAGACCTCCTGATTTCAACTCAAGCGACCCGATGATGGGCACATACCAAGAAAGATACTGAGTAAAACGCGCCTTATATGGACAGGGAATAACTCAACTCAGGTTGCGAACCATTTCCAAGAAAAGCTTAACATATTCTAACCATACAAGGAGAACAGCCAGCCGTCGATCTAAGAATAGACCGGCAGTTAAAGTCACAAGAAAACGTAACAAAGATAGTCAAAAAGTAACCTCAATTTACCAAGAGTTATGTACCTTAGACTACCTGGTAAAAGTGTGCAAGCAAAATTCTATGCGCAACATACTACAGCGTCCTCCCGATAAAAAAAAAATGAAACATTTTTTTTTTTAAAAATATAGCCGAGAGCAAGCTAGAAGCGGCTCAAAACGCACGAATGATGCGCGGACAAATAGATAAACCGCCTAACATGAGGCTAAATGGACACATAGAGTGTCAGGTGAGAATATCTCTCATTAGAGAAAACCTTTCTCTAAATATATACATATATCAGGGAGGTGCCTACAACATACATCACATTGCTGGTCACGCTAGCATGCAAGCACAAGTTATATACATATCTTATGTGCAAATGTAATACACTAAAGCATTATCAAAATAGCGGTGTCATTATTCTACTATACCGCCTTATAGAGATGTACACATCTTAAACATAATAGTACATTACAGAAGCATGTAATAATATTATAATACAATATATATTAAGAAATAAGTCGATGATCCATGAAGAACCAGGTCATAGACTAAGGGACATATCTTCTGTCGTACCAAAGGCAAGTAAGCACTTCATAACGCTTCATGGTTGACAAGGAGTAAGGTATCTTCTCATACATCAATGACTTGCTGAGAAAATACAACCAATATAATTCTATTTAACAACCATTAGATTTTATAATACACATTACAAAATACATTGTTATTAATAATTGTGGCCGAGTGAATTTTTGGCCCTTATATTGCCAACTCAGCCTTCCTCTGCTATACCAAAAAGGGTAACAGAAGAAGAAATGACAAAGCACAATAGCATGAATTCACATAAAGTGAGAACAGATGTGCTAATGTATGATTATAGTCTAGAAGTATCATGAATCCGCAGTATATCCGGAAATATAGGATAGAAATATTAGTTGGAATCAT
This sequence comes from Oreohelix idahoensis, assembly GCA_024509875.1. Lineage (NCBI taxonomy): Eukaryota > Metazoa > Mollusca > Gastropoda > Stylommatophora > Oreohelicidae > Oreohelix > Oreohelix idahoensis. The sequence continues at coordinate 11,692 of JAMPIV010003021.1, forward strand.
GTGGGCATCTGGACAGAATGTCTGCCATCACATTATCCGAACCACGGATACCTCGTACCGTGAAGTGAAAAGGTTGAAGAGCAATGGCATATTGAGTGGATCTCGAACTCTTCAAGTTCTTACTTTGAATAGCTGTAAGAGCTTTTTGGTCAGTTTCTAGAATGAAATGTGCGCCCAGAAGGAATCTTTGTAACTTGAGAATTGACCAAACCATAGCCAATAATTCACGGTCTAGAACCGAGTAATTCCTCTCTGCCGCATTTAGTTTTCTAGAAATATACATTACCGGATGCAGAGTTTCTGAATACTCCTGCATAAGTGCTGCCCCGATCCCAGTGGATGAAGCATCACTTAGAAGAACAAACGTCCTATCAATAGTAGGTAATCTTAAGATGGGAGGAGATGAGAATATATTTTTAATCTGGTCCAATGAACATTGGCATTCCTGAGACCAACGAACCAGATTAGGCGATCCTTTCTTCAACAGCGTTGAAAGAGGTGCCATAATTGAAGATAGATTCGGAATGAATCTCCCGTAAAATTGAACTAAACCTAAGAGACTACGAACTTGTTTTTTCGTCTTAGGCACAGAGATGTTCAGTATTTTAGAAGTATTGTGGTCTTCTGTCTTCAAAAGACCATGACTAACACGATGACCCAGGAAAGAGATTTCACTAAACCCAATATAGGCTTTAGAGGGTTTTGCTGTCAAATTATGCTCGCGTAGCGTAGACAGTAATTCGCGTAAACCCAAGTAGTAATCTTCCCAGGAATCACTAAAGAGACGGATATCATCTAAGTATGCAATGACATCTGAACGATGTGAAAGAATTCGACGCATCATGCGTACGAAAGTAGCAGGGGCGTTCATAAGGCCGAAAGGCATAACATTCCATTGAAACAAACCCCTAGGTGTTGAGAAAGCAGTAAGAGGTTTGGCACGATCTGTTAAAGGCACTTGCCAATAACCTTTTGACAAGTCAAGTTTAGTGAAGAATTTAGAATTAGAAAGCCTAATAAGTAGATCTTCTAATAAAGGCATTGGTTCAGCATCGAACTTTGTGACTTGATTCAACTTGCGATAATCAACACAAATGCGTATGTTCTTGTCTTTCTTAATGACAATAACCATGGCAGAAGAATATGCTGAAGTCGATGGTTCAATTATTTTTAATTGAATCATTTTATCTAATTCTTTTCCGACTTGTGACTGAAAGTGTAAAGGGATAGGATAAGGTCTAACCCTAATAGGATTCTTGTCAGTAAGAATTATGTCATGTTCTATGACATGTGTGTGTCCAGGGATATCAGTTAGGACATCATGAAATGTTTGTAACATCGAAGAGACTTGTCGATGTTTCTCAGCAGAAAGATTAGGAGAAACAGTAACGTTTTTCCAAGATTCCGTGGAATGTAGTGGAACCACAGGAAGAGGAAGATTGACATCAGAAAAAGTAGTTTCCTCATCCTGTATAACTGACAGGGATGAATAATGACCATGAGGTACTGGAGAATCGTCCGTCGCCTGGAAAATAGGCAGCAAATAGTCTGGACGTTCATGAAATTCCGTCAGCATGTTGATAAGAAAAGTTTTATGCTTTCCATCAATATCGACAACATAGTCAACATCGGAAATTCTTGAGACTATTGTATACGGACCTTTCCATGCAATAAGAAGTCTATTTTCCCTACTGGGGAGTAGGACGAATGCTTTGTCACCCGGACAAAGTTGTCGTAGACATTTATTCTTATTTGCAAACTGCCTTGCCTTTTCTTTAGCAAATTCAGATGAAGAAGTTGCTAGTTTGCATGCCTCGATGATCTTTTGCCTCAGAGCAATGACATACTCATATAAAGATTGAGTGTCATCGCTAATACCATCGGCAGTGATAAGATCGTGTAGTAAAGACATAGGGCCGCGCGGTCGCGCGCTGAAGACAAGTTCAAACGGAGAAAATCATGTGTGTTCATTAGGGACCTCTCTATAAGCAAAGAGAACCGCGGGTAAAACCCTGTCCCAATCCTGAGGATGATCTTCAGTTATCTTACCAAGCAAAGTCTTGAGTGTTGTATTCAAACGCTCAACTAACCCATTAGACATTGGGTGATAGATACTGCTGAGAGACCTTTTAATATGTAGAGTAGACATTACCTGTGACATAGTGTCAGAAATCAGTTGAGTGCCATGGTCTGACAATATTTCTCTGGGGAATCCCAAACGAGAAAATATCAGCCAAAGAGCGTCTGCGATATCGGCAGTGGAAATGCTCTTAAGAGGAATAGCCTCTGGCCAACGTGTGCACATATCGACACATGTAAGGATAAACTGATGTCCTCTAGCCGACTTGATCTTAAAAGGACCAATGATATCTATTGCCATTTTCTGAAACGGCCGAATAGGAATGTTGGCAGCCTGGATAGGCGCAGCATGTCGTGGTCCTCTAGATTTAACCTCCTGACATACTTTGCAAGATCGGCAGTAAATACGTATGTCCTTGTTCACAAAAGGCCAAAAGAAAGCCGCAAGGACTCTCGACTTTGTCCGGGAGAAACCCATATGTCCAGAACATTGTGAGTCATGAGCATGTTGCAATATTTGCAATCTCATACTTTTAGGAACAAGAATTTGAGAATGTGCAGACGTAGTCGATTCTTGTACCATACGTACAAGTACGCCGTTCTTCACAGTAATCCAAGGTTTACGATTTGTATTTTGATTTGGATCACCTTTTTTGTGCTAGAATGAAGAATCTCTTTAGAGAAGGATCTTCTTCTTGTAATTTTATGAAAGAGTCACGAGAAATAATCAAGTGACTATCTTGGCTATGCACTTCATTATTACTAGGCAATGAAGTTTGAGGTGTCTGTAGAGCTTGTGCTCTTGTAACCAACGCATTGGTAGCTTGCATATTATGATCTTCCCAAGCAGCAATCTGCTGTGGGGTACATTCCCTAACTCCGTGAATACGACCGATAATAAGGTCCGCAATAGGATTAGGTAAGAGACAAGCGTGCACATCTCCCGTAAAGAAAGGAGTGGCAATGTGAATTACAGCAGTAGGATATTTCTCTAAAGTGCCGCCATATGTGACACATTTAATTACTTTTCCTGTAGCACAAGATGGATCTACAAGAGATTGTCTAACACCAATAGTGGTGCATCCGGAATCAAAAAGGACTGAGACCGGATTATTATTTACTAGACCCTTATGTAGGATCAGAGAACCTCTCCCGTCATGCGCAACTGCAGCAGGAAGAGCGGGAAGAGGATGACCACAGCTTAAAGTGGTTACGGTAGTCGGTTCGAACAAAGTACTGCATTGGGGGCATTTGTTTGCTCTCCCAAAGTCAAAGGCAGAACATGTGACAGCGTCAGAGTTTTTATTATCAACAACCTGATTACAGGCTCCCTGAGATTCTTGTTGTACAGAGTTTGCTTGTGGATATCTCTTTTTTTATATTGAGATCTACCGCGACCATTATTACCTCTGAAGTTATTATTGTGTTCTCTATTTTAACTGTTTTCCTGGTTTGAACTCCAGTTTACATAGTTATTATTATCATGTCCACATTGATGAGAACATCTATTAAATTGGTTTTGAGGCCTCCGCGAGGAATAGCCTCTATTATTATAGCCTCTTCTAAAGTGTCTATAATTATTAGGAGGACAATAACGAGGACAGTCAGCTCGTCTCCCGTTCTTCGAAGAAGAATCACCATGAGATTGATTGCCATAATTCTGAGCATAATTACGGTTACTCTTCCTATTAAAATTTTGTTGAGTACCTTGGAATTTACGAACAAAGTTTGGACCATATGGTGCTGCCAAAGCAACTGGCAAACCTTCTTTCACTTTAGAGTTACTAATGGTTATGTGAGGGTGCACAGTGACATATTGGCAACAGAATTCTTCCATTTCTTTTATGGTTTTAGGTTTACGCCCATGAAGGAAAGCAAGAAAAGACTCATTGACAGAAGACATGACTTTGTCTCTAAGTATTAAGTCCATTAGTGCTTCAAAAGTATGTTCTGTCTTAGACAGCTCAACCCAACGTGTAAAAGTGAGACGTATTTTTGCAATAAACTCAGAGAATTCTACTCCAGTTTCTGGCAACATATTTTTAAATTGCAGACGATAGTCGTCTTCGTTAAGTTGGTATTTCTTTAACAAAGCTGCCCTGACAACTTCATAATTGTTCTTGTCAGGATCATCTACCATGCTTTGCATACTCAGAGCTTCACCTCTAAGTATATTCGACAATTGATCAACATATAGTGATTTGTCTATGTTATGTGTTCTACATGATCGTTCAAATCTGTTCAGATAGAACGTTATGTCATCACTAGAAGGACTGAATGCTGGTAGTTTAATCTTAAAAGTACTAGCATTAGACTTATCTGACACCTTATTGGGATCATGAGCATTACCCATGTTCATCAATTTCAACTTCTCCAACTCTAAAGCTAAGAGTTTTTCTTCATGCTCCATTTTTGCTTTTCTCTCATCAGCCTCTCTTTGTAACCTTCTTTCTTCAGCCTCTTTCTCTAGTCTTTTATTTTCAGCCCTTTCTCTAGTCTTTTATTTTCAGCCTCTTTTTCTAGTCTTTTATTTTCAGCCTCTTTTTCTAGTCTTTTATTTTCAGCCTCTTTCTCTAGTCTTTTATTTTCAGCCTCTTTCTCTAGTCTTTTATTTTCAGCATCCAGTTGTAGCTGGATTTTTCTCTCCTCAGCTTCTCTTTTCTGTTTTTCCATTTCCATCTGGAATTTCCTTTCATCTGCCTGCATCTGCAGTCTCAGATTCTCAGCTTCTCTGTCTAACCTTTTATTTTCCTCTTTTTGTCTTTTTTCTTCAGACTTCAATGCTTTAGCCCATTGAGCATTTGCATACTCTTCCAATTTATCACCAGTCTTGCCAAGGGATTTCCCTTGCTCAATAAAGTACTTAAGTGTAGACATATTGTCTAACAATATGAGTCACAAAAACCTGAAATAATTAACTATCTTATTTCAATCTTAATGGTAACTAGTCTTAAATCAAGCACTTGTATAATCACATCACATTACCCCAACCTCTGTGGGAAACAAGTCTTTGGCAAAGAACTTATATTATGAACTTTATAACAATATCATCAGTCAATTCTTTATCATAGGTGCACTTCACAGCTAATAGTGCATAACACTATTCACCAGTTAATTATCATTAGTGCACTACACAGCTAATAGTGCATGAGCATATCCATCAGTAGTGAATGATAACCTATAACAATGTAAACAATTAGAAAGATAAAAAACAATACGAAAACTTTCACAGAAGTCAACTAAAATGTACAGCAAAAAGTAAAGAAAATATCACAAAGAATGTGATGATATCTGCGAAAAATCAAACAAAACTCCGGACACCACAGTGTATAAATATAAAGTTGTATAGAACTAAACAATAGGAAGGGGAGACCTACAAATACAAACAAATCAAAACAAAACTAAAGAATGAGAAAAAATAACGAAAACAACACTAACATATGTCGTCACAACTAAACGTAAATAGCAATAAATATTGTTAACAATTTCCAATTAAGGAAATTGCTCTGTTCCTAACGACACGCTCTCAATAGATACCTCTATTACGTGGTATTATCTATGAGAAATATAAACATATAAATAAACAAATAACATATAAACATGTAACAAATAACAACAAGGATGTGAATACAGAAGGCTCAGTTACAGTATAAGGGCACAGTTCACAACACAAAATGCCACTTAACTTATATGAATCCTAACGTCAGTACAGTGTAGAACAGGTAGTGATCAGCATTCTGAGGATAGATGATCCAACGATGATCAACATCTGAACTTGAAACACCAAAACTGCTAGGATGATGATAGACTTGAGCTTCTGCTTACAGTACGGAACTTGGCCTTCTCATATAACAGCAAATTGACTCAAATCGGAACTTGACCTTCTGACAGCAGCAAATCGATTCATTCGGTACTTGACCTTCTGACAGCAGCAAATCGATACAACCGGCAATGTATATAGCAACGCCGGTTACTGTCACTTTACTGGCAAATGTACTTCTACGCTGAAGGATGACATAGATTGCTGTATGTCATTGTAGAATGTAGCGGGTAAGGGACCCCGTATGTGCTGGATACCAGAACAAAACCAGCTTATGGCCACCAAAACTGTAGCGGTGGATTTTTACTACTGGCTACAGACTGTGGTTGAAGGTCTAACTGTATTGCAAGGAGGTAGCCGAGTAAAGCACCACCGTAGACACCAAGGATGTTGAAGGCTGTAAAGTAGGGTGTCTTGTCTGGTCTGTATGCTTGAGGTAGGTATGGAGCATAACAGGTACAAAGGAAGGTATAGTTCCACACAGGACGTCACGTTAACTCACGACGAAGGAGGTCAATTAATATTGCAACCACTAGTGACGTTTTTCCATCATTTATTAGGACGCCACAATGACAAGGTGCGCTGACAATAACATGTAGGTACGTCACAGATACTGAAGGACGTGGTGATCATCATAAACAAAGTTCATCAGCAAATCGGGCATATATATATATATATATATATATATATATATATATATATATATATATATATATATATATATATATATATATATATATATATATATATATATCATGTAAGCTAATCTTGTGAATCAAATCTTACAACAGCTTCAGCTTCAGATCATCACTCTGCGAGTGTCACAAAATCCACCCTGATATTAGTGGATCAGGTGTATAAATAATTCTACCGCAAACCATATGGAAATGGCGGTTTATGAGTACCGTTCAGGTTGACCTTTGTAGGCATTCCTAAGTCTAACCTCCATAAAGGTATAAACGCTGACATAACGAAGTTCACAGGAGCATAGAAACTGTTCTCTGGGCCTAGGGTGACCCCAATACATATAACTCTAAGGTATGAAGATACCTGGGGTGAATTTCCTAATAGAAGAGGGCTCTCAATGCATGAAGATAGTGAGCGACAATGTCAAAATCTTAGCAGACTGTAAATATCAATAACAAGAGCACCTTTACCTTGTTTCGGAAATAACACCACACACATATACGCCTCCAGGCGTTAAGAATCATTAAGGGAATCCTCGCTAACTAAACTAGCACACATGAGGATAGCCATTTCCCAACAACAGATCACAGACGTTGAAACAACGATCTGCTCTGCACGAAAAACTTCGGTACTCTGCAGAACGGAAGCCTTTCCAAAAACCCCTTCACTCTAGACATGCGCAGAAGCCTAGACCTCCTGATTTCAACTCAAGCGACCCGATGATGGGCACATACCAAGAAAGATACTGAGTAAAACGCGCCTTATATGGACAGGGAATAACTCAACTCAGGTTGCGAACCATTTCCAAGAAAAGCTTAACATATTCTAACCATACAAGGAGAACAGCTAGCCGTCGATCTAAGAATAGACCGGCAGTTAAAGTCACAAGAAAAAGTAACAACGATAGTCAAAAAGTAACCTCAATTTACCAAGAGTTATGTACCTTAGACTACCTGGTAAAAGTGTGCAAGCAAAATTCTATGCGCAACATACTACCGCATCCTCCCGATTAAAAAAAAAAAGAAACATTTAAAAAAAAAAATATATAGCCGAGAGCAAGCTAGAAGCGGCTCAAAACGCACGAATGATGCGCGGACAAATAGATAAACCGCCTAACATGAGGCTAAATGGACACATAGAGTGTCAGGTGAGAATATCTCTCATTAGAGAAAACCTTTCTCTAAATATATACATATATCAGGGAGGTGCCACCAACATACATCACATTGCTGGTCACGCTAGCATGCAAGCACAAGTTATATACATATCTTATGTGCAAATGTAATACACTAAAGCATTATCAAAATAGCGGTGTCATTATTCTACTATACCGCCTTATAGAGATGTACACATCTTAAACATAATAGTACATTACAGAAGCATGTAATAATATTATAATACAATATATATTAAGAAATAAGTCGATGATCCATGAAGAACCAGGTCATAGACTAAGGGACACATCTTCTGTCGTACCAAAGGCAAGTAAGCACTTCATAACGCTTCATGGTTGACAAGGAGTAAGGTATCTTCTCATACATCAATGACTTGCTGAGAAAATACAACCAATATAATTCTATTTAACAACCATTAGATTTTATAATACACATTACAAAATACATTGTTATTAATAATTGTGGCCGAGTGAATTTTTGGCCCTTATATTGCCAACTCAGCCTTCCTCTGCTATACCAAAAAGGGTAACAGAAGAAGAAATGACAAAGCACAATAGCATGAATTCACATAAAGTGAGAACAGATGTGCTAATGTATGATTATAGTCTAGAAGTATCATGAATCCGCAGTATATCCGGAAATATAGGATAGAAATATTAGTTGGAATCATGTGGGCATCTGGACAGAATGTCTGCCATCACATTATCCGAACCACGGATACCTCGTACCGTGAAGTGAAAAGGTTGAAGAGCAATGGCATATTGAGTAGATCTCGAACTCTTCAAGTTCTTACTTTGAATAGCTGTAAGAGCTTTTTGGTCAGTTTCTAGAATGAAATGTGCGCCCAGAAGGAATCTTTGTAACTTGAGAATTGACCAAACCATAGCCAATAATTCACGGTCTAGAACCGAGTAATTCCTCTCTGCCGCATTTAGTTTTCTAGAAATATACATTACCGGATGCAGAGTTTCTGAATACTCCTGCATAAGTGCTGCCCCGATCCCAGTGGATGAAGCATCACTTAGAAGAACAAACGTCCTATCAATAGTAGGTAATCTTAAGATGGGAGGAGATGAGAATATATTTTTAATCTGGTCCAATGAACATTGGCATTCCTGAGACCAACGAACCAGATTAGGCGATCCTTTCTTCAACAGCGTTGAAAGAGGTGCCATAATTGAAGATAGATTCGGAATGAATCTCCCGTAAAATTGAACTAAACCTAAGAGACTACGAACTTGTTTTTTCGTCTTAGGCACAGAGATGTTCAGTATTTTAGAAGTATTGTGGTCTTCTGTCTTCAAAAGACCATGACTAACACGATGACCCAGGAAAGAGATTTCACTAAACCCAATATAGGCTTTAGAGGGTTTTGCTGTCAAATTATGCTCGCGTAGCGTAGACAGTAATTCGTGTAAACCCAAGTAGTAATCTTCCCAGGAATCACTAAAGAGACGGATATCATCTAAGTATGCAATGACATCTGAACGATGTAAAAGAATTCGACGCATCATGCGTACGAAAGTAGCAGGGGCGTTCATAAGGCCGAAAGGCATAACATTCCATTGAAACAAACCCCTAGGGGTTGAGAAAACAGTAAGAGGTTTGGCACGATCTGTTAAAGGCACTTGCCAATAACCTTTTGACAAGTCAAGTTTAGTGAAGAATTTAGAATTAGAAAGCCTAATAAGTAAATCTTCTAATAAAGGCATCGGTTCAGCATCGAACTTTGTGACTTGATTCAACTTGCGATAATCAACACAAATGCGTATGTTCTTGTCTTTCTTCCTGACAATAACCATGGAAGAAGAATATGCTGAAGTCGATGGTTCAATTATTTTTAATTGAATAATTTCATCTAATTCTTTTCCGACTTGTGACTGAAAGTGTAAAGGGATAGGATAAGGTCTAACCCTAATAGGATTCTTGTCAGTAAGAATTATGTCATGTTCTATGACATGTGTGTGTCCAGGGATATCAGTTAGGACATCATGAAATGTTTGTAACATCGAAGAGACTTGTCGATGTTTCTCAGCGGAAAGATTAGGAGAAACAATAACGTTTTCCCAAGATTCCGTGGAATGTAGTGGAACCACAGGAAGAGGAAGATTGACATCAGAAAAAGTAGTTTCCTCATCCTGTATAACTGACAGGGATGAATAATGACCATGAGGTACTGGAGAATCGTCCGTCGCCTGGAAAATAGGCAGCAAATAGTCTGGACGTTCATGAAATTCCGTCAGCATGTTGATATGGAAAGTTTTATGCTTTCCATCAATATCGACAACATAGTCAACATCGGAAATTCTTGAGACTATTGTATACGGACCTTTCCATGCAATAAGAAGTCTATTTTCCCTACTGGGGAGTAGGACGAATGCTTTGTCACCCGGACAAAGTTGTCGTAGACATTTATTCTTATTTGCAAACTGCCTTGCCTTTTCTTTAGCAAATTCAGATGAAGAAGTTGCTAGTTTGCATGCCTCGATGATCTTTTGCCTCAGAGCAATGACATACTCATATAAAGATTGAGTGTCATCGCTAATACCATCGGCAGTGATAAGATCGTGTAGTAAAGACATAGGGCCGCGCGGTCGCGCGCCGAAGACAAGTTCAAATGGAGAAAATCATGTGTGTTCATTAGGGACCTCTCTATAAGCAAAGAGAGCCGCGGGTAAAACCCTATCCCAATCCTGAGGATGATCTTCAGTTATCTTACCAAGCAAAGTCTTGAGTGTTGTATTCAAACGCTCAACTAACCCATTAGACATTGGGTGATAGATACTGCTGAGAGACCTTTTAATATGTAGAGTAGACATTACCTGTGACATAGTGGCAGAAATCAGTTGAGTGCCATGGTCTGACAATATTTCTCTGGGGAATCCCAAACGAGAAAATATCAGCCAAAGAGCGTCTGCGATATCGGCAGTGGAAATGCTCTTAAGAGGAATAGCCTCTGGCCAACGTGTGCACATATCGACACATGTAAGGATAAACTGATGTCCTCTAGCCGACTTGATCTTAAAAGGACCAATGATATCTATTGCCATTTTCTGAAACGGCCGAATAGGAATGTTGGCAGCCTGGATAGGCGCAGCATGTCGTGGTCCTCTAGATTTAACCTCCTGACATACTTTGCAAGATCGGCAGTAAATACGTATGTCCTTGTTCACAAAAGGCCAAAAGAAAGCCGCAAGGACCCTCGACTTTGTCAGAGAAAAACCCATATGTCCAGCACATTGTGAGTCATGAGCATGTTGCAATATTTGCAATCTCATACTTTTAGGAACAAGAATTTGAGAATGTGCAGACGTAGTCGATTCTTGTACCATACGTACAAGTACGCCGTTCTTCACAGTAATCCAAGGTTTACGATTTGTATTTTGATTTGGATCACCTTTTTTGCTAGAATGAAGAATCTCTTTAGAGAAGGATCTTCTTCTTGTAATTTTATGAAAGAGTCACGAGAAATAATCAAGTGACTATCTTGGCTATGCACTTCATTATTACTAGGCAATGAAGTTTGAGGTGTCTGTAGAGCTTGTGCTCTTGTAACCACCGCATTGGTAGCTTGCATATTATGATCTTCCCAAGCAGCAATCTGCTGTGGGGTACATTCCCTAACTCCGTGAATACGACCGATAATAAGGTCCGCAATAGGATTAGGTAAGAGACAAGCGTGCACATCTCCCGTAAAGAAAGGAGTGGCAATGTGAATTACAGCAGTAGGATATTTCTCTAAAGTGCCGCCATATGTGACACATTTAATTACTTTTCCTGTAGTACAAGATGGATCTACAAGAGATTGTCTAACACCAATAGTGGTGCATCCGGAATCAAAAAGGACTGAGACCGGATTATTATTTACTAGACCCTTATGTAGGATCAGAGAACCTCTCCCGTCATGCGCAACTGCAGCAGGAAGAGCGGGAAGAGGATGACCACAGCTTAAAGTGGTTACGGTAGTCGGTTCGAACAAAGTACTGCATTGGGGGCATTTGTTTGCTCTCCCAAAGTCAAAGGCAGAACATGTGACAGCGTCAGAGTTTTTATTATCAACAACCTGATTACAGGCTCCCTGAGATTCTTGTTGTACAGAGTTTGCTTGTGGATATCTCTTTTTTTTATATTGAGATCTACCGCGACCATTATTACCTCTGAAGTTATTATTGTGTTCTCTATTTTAACTGTTATCCTGGTTTGAACTCCAGTTTACATAGTTATTATTATCATGTCCACATTGATGAGAACATCTATTAAATTGGTTTTGAGGCCTCCGCGAGGAATAGCCTCTATTATTATAGCCTCTTCTAAAGTGTCTATAATTATTAGGAGGACAATAACGAGGACAGTCAGCTCGTCTCCCGTTCTTCGAAGAAGAATCACCATGAGATTGATTGCCATAATTCTGAGCATAATTACGGTTACTCTTCCTATTAAAATTTTGTTGAGTACCTTGGAATTTACGAACAAAGTTTGGACCATATGGTGCTGCCAAAGCAACTGGCAAACCTTCTTTCACTTTAGAGTTACTAATGGTTATGTGAGGGTGCACAGTGACATATTGGCAACAGAATTCTTCCATTTCTTTTATGGTTTTAGGTTTACGCCCATGAAGGAAAGCAAGAAAAGACTCATTGACAGAAGACATGACTTTGTCTCTAAGTATTAAGTCCATTAGTGCTTCAAAAGTATGTTCTGTCTTAGACAGCTCAACCCAACGTGTAAAAGTGAGACGTATTTTTGCAATAAACTCAGAGAATTCTACTCCAGTTTCTGGCAACATATTTTTAAATTGCAGACGATAGTCGTCTTCGTTAAGTTGGTATTTCTTTAACAAAGCTGCCCTGACAACTTCATAATTGTTCTTGTCAGGATCATCTACCATGCTTTGCATACTCAGAGCTTCACCTCTAAGTATATTCGACAATTGATCAACATATAGTGATTTGTCTATGTTATGTGTTCTACATGATCGTTCAAATCTGTTCAGATAGAACGTTATGTCATCACTAGAAGGACTGAATGCTGGTAGTTTAATCTTAAAAGTACTAGCATGTCACATAGGGAGTTATGTTCTATAAATTGTCTACATTTTCCTCTTTCTTCCACTCGGGTCCTCTAATTTTTTCTGTCACTCTTTACCTTTTTTCATATATATATATATAATTTTTTCGCATTCGTTAGCTTGCGAATAATATTTTCTTTTTCCCATTCGATAGTTTACCGTCTTTCTTTCTCATGCTGACTGAAACTCGATTACATAGATGTCAGTGAACGAAGCTGTGACTTTCGCTTCTATCAGACCCGAAATGGCAGACAGTTGTCTGAATTTTCCAGCGAACACGCGCGGTGGCTTCGGGCTGAGCGCTCAGGTAGGCGTTAAAACTGTCACCTACACGGCGTAGAGCAGACATATAGTCTGGGAAAACGTAGCTCTCGGGAAACTTTCCTAGCGTGGAGTGTGATCTGTCACCCCCTCCCCCGCTCAGAAATGGAAATCGGGAGAGGAAGGTGCCAAGACACTCCGGGGCAGTTACGACACGCGTTAAGCTGACGTAAATGTTGGGAGTAGGGGAGATAATTTCGCTTGGCGAAATAAGTTAGGATCCTTTGTCTGATTTTAAAATATTAACCCGAGTTTGAAACTTTATTTTCATTCTTGTCTCAATAATTCGCTGTAGACAGGTGGTTCGCGAAGAGTAGAGCTGTATAAGCGAAGTTTCTTAGTTTGTTGCGATAATTTGTCGAACTTCTAGACTTCCATAAATATAAGCGTAAAATTCTTAATTGTGCGATATCCTGTAGTGCTGTGTTTGAGGTAAATATTATATAGTAGTTCTCTAGAATTTTGTGAAGTGATTAAGTGTTTAATCGCCGATTTCATTTTAAACTAGTTCTTTTGAACAGAGTGCTTAATCTATATAGTCTGTATTATTTTCTAGTGACGCGTTTCAGTGGAAAGCAGAATAAATTATATTTTCTAGCATTAAACCATAATGTAGCTATAATGAAGTTAATTTACTGCTAAATAATCAGTCGAGATCATATTTTTCTAAAACTAACTTATAATGCTAGATGCGACATCAGTGAATATTGACGGAATGCGCAAATATTCCTAATTCCTGATGATTGATTTTATATAACTTATTTTACGGGAAGTTTTAAAGATAAGTCAAGCTGTAGGCTTGCTATTAAAATGTAAGTTATATTGAGTACATATATGTAAATTATTTGATATGTGTTCTTTCCTTTTATACAGTGAAATACTGGGGTGACCCGAACTTTACCAGCATTTAATAAGAGTTCACACTTGTGAAGAAATAGACAGTCCTTATTTTGAACCACGTGGGTTTCTTAAGTAACACTGATCTGACAGTGCATGTGCAACCAGAGTTAGACAGAAATACTATATCCCACTAACGGGTTTTCAAAGACTGTAATGATCAATACTGGGCCTGTGAACCAGATCTTAATTTCTTCCATAAACTCTACGTAAATTTTCTGCCTGGCGGCGAGAATAATTACAATCAATAACATTAACGTTCCGACTTTGTTGACAAGTGAGTGGGGAACTAAGATTTTCTGTTTGAGAGAAGTTGTCCACCGGTCATCTTCCCAATTAAGGGAAACTTCGTGTTCTGACATTTTGTGCTCGTTTAAGCCTAATTCTTACCTCGTGAGTCAAGTGACATTAACTTTAGTCTGAAATAACTATCGCCTGAAGCAGACGCTCCCCAGATCCATTTTGATGAAACCAACAAACAAATCTGCAGAGCTGGGATCTGTTTTCATTAAACGACAGTAACAGATAAAAAGTGTGAGTGTCCAAAATTTGCGCCAGCCGGCGAAACCACAACACGATTGTAAGTATATCAGGGCCCTGATGAAAGAACCGAGTGAAAGTGACGGAAGGATGTTCGTTGTATAATACACTCACTTGTTATATTTGTTTTTTCCTTAGGCGAGATTTGCTGCTTAAGTAACGTGTTCCTTTAGAATAGATACTGCTGTCAAAGTCAGTCTATACCTTCAAAGGGGAACAATATTAGACCCTAACCACATGCATCTATAACTCTTTGGGCCATCATCTGTCATCTTAACAGGGCTGTGGGCTAAACCTAGAGTTAACATCATAACGGGTCTATCATCCTGGTAGAAATTCATTTGAATTTTTATGTCTATATGTATGCTTCCTTTATGAAATTTTTGGTGTTGTGAGAAATTTTGATATGATAATTAAAATATCTCTCTTGAACAAAAAAAATCAGTGCGTTGGTCAGCTCGATCCCAATTATCTGTATAATCATTTGTTATAGATTTTCCAAGTCTGTGTGTTTAACTGTCGTCACGTGTCTGTGCGTGCCCGTGAGTAGATAGAATTATATGTAACATATATGTGGTTTAGACTGTCGGACTCTGTATAAGCCGTCGTAGAGGATAGGTGAGAGAGAGAGAAGAATTCTTTTCGCTTTCAGCGACAGCCTCTATACCACAGTCTATCATCTCACCTGTGTGGAAATTCTATTGTTTTTTTTTTTTTACTAATTCTCACGGTGCCAATCACCTATTCAAACCTATTCAGAAGGGACCAAACCCAAGTCTTAATTCTCCTATCCAAAATCTACGACATAGCATTAGACTTATCTGACACCTTATTGGGATCATGAGCATTACCCATGTTCATCAATTTCAACTTCTCCAACTCTAAAGCTAAGAGTTTTTCTTCATGCTCCATTTTTGCTTTTCTCTCATCAGCCTCTCTTTGTAAACCTTCTTTCTTCAGCCTCTTTCTCTAGTCTTTTATTTTCAGCCCTTTCTCTAGTCTTTTATTTTCAGCCTCTTTTTCTAGTCTTTTATTTTCAGCCTCTTTTTCTAGTCTTTTATTTTCAGCTTCTTTCTCTAGTCTTTTATTTTCAGCCTCTTTCTCTAGTCTTTTATTTTCAGCATCCAATTGTAGCTGGATTTTTCTCTCCTCAGCTTCTCTTTTCTGTTTTTCCATTTCCATCTGGAATTTCCTTTCATCTGCCTGCATCTGCAGTCTCAGATTCTCAGCTTCTCTGTCTAACCTTTTATTTTCCTCTTTTTGTTTTTTTTTCTTCAGACTTCAATGCTTTAGCCCATTGAGCATTTGCTTACTCTTCCAATTTATCACCAGTCTTGCCAAGGGATTTCCCTTGCTCAATAAAGTACTTAAGTGTAGACATATTGTCTAACAATATGAGTCACAAAAACCTGAAATAATTAACTATCTTATTTCAATCTTAATGGTAACTAGTCTTAAATCAAGCAATTGTATAATCACATCACATTACCCCAACCTCTGTGGGAAACAAGTCTTTGGCAAAGAACTTGTATTATGAACTTTATAACAATATCATCAGTCAATTCTTTATCATAGGTGCACTTCACAGCTAATAGTGCATAACACTATTCACCAGTTAATTATCATTAGTGCACTACACAGCTAATAGTGCATGAGCATATCCATCAGTAGTGAATGATAACCTATAACAATGTAAACAATTAGAAAGATAAAAAACAATACGAAAACTTTCACAGAAGTCAACTAAAATGTACAGCAAAAAGTAAAGAAAATATCACAAAGAATGTGATGATATCTGCGAAAAATCAAACAAAACTCCGGACACCACAGTGTATAAATATAAAGTTGTATAGAACTAAACAATAGGAAGGGGAGACGTACAAATACAAACAAATCAAAACAAAGCTAAAGAATGAGAAAAAATAACGAAAACAACACTAACATATGTCGTCACAACTAAACGTAAATAGCAATAAATATTGCTAACAATTTCCAATTAAGGAAATTGCTCTGTTCCTAACGACACGCTCTCAATAGATACCTCTATTACGTGGTATTATCTATGAGAAATATAAACATATAAATAAACAAATAACATATAAACATGTAACATATAACAACAAGGATGTGAATACAGAAGGCTCAGTTACAGTATAAGGGCACAGTTCACAACACAAAATGCCACTTAACTTATATGAATCCTAACGTCAGTACAGTGTAGAACAGGTAGTGATCAGCATTCTGAGGATAGATGATCCAACGATGATCAACATCTGAACTTGAAACACCAAAACTGCTAGGATGATGATAGACTTGAGCTTCTGCTTACAGTACGGAACTTGGCCTTCTCATATAACAGCAAATTGACTCAAATCGGAACTTGACCTTCTGACAGCAGCAAATCGATTCATTCGGTACTTGACCTTCTGACAGCAGCAAATCGATACAACCGGCAATGTATATAGCAACGCCGGGTACTGTCACTTTACTGGCAAATGTACTTCTACGCTGAAGGATGACATAGATTGCTGTATGTCATTGTAGAATGTAGCGGGTAAGGGACCCCGTATGTGCTGGATACCAGAACAAAACCAGCTTATGGCCACCAAAACTGTAGCGGTGGATTTTTACTACTGGCTACAGACTGTGGTTGAAGGTCTAACTGTATTGTAAGGAGGTAGCTGAGTAAAGCACCACCGTAGACACCAAGGATGTTGAAGGCTGTAAAGTAGGGTGTCTTGTCTAGTCTGTATGCTTGAGGTAGGTATGGAGCATAACAGGTACAAAGGAAGGTATAGTTCCACACAGGACGTCACGTTAACTCACGACGAAGGAGGTCAATTAATATTGCAACCACTAGTGACGTTTTTCCATCATTTATTAGGACGCCACAATGACAAGGTGCGCTGACAATAACATGTAGGTACGTCACAGATACTGAAGGACGTGGTAATCATCATAAACAAAGTTCATCAGCAAATCGGGCATATATATATATATATATATATATATATATATATATATATATATATATATATATATATATATATATATATATATATATATATATATATATATATCATGTAAGCTAATCTTGTGAATCAAATCTTACAACAGCTTCAGCTTCAGATCATCACTCTGCGAGTGTCACAAAATCCACCCTGATATTAGTGGATCAGGTGTATAAATAATTCTACCGCAAACCATATGGAAATGGCGGTTTATGAGTACCGTTCAGGTTGACCTTTGTAGGCATTCCTAAGTCTAACCTCCATAAAGGTATAAACGCTGACATAACGAAGTTCACAGGAGCATAGAAACTGTTCTCTGGGCCTAGGGTGACCCGAATACATATAACTCTAAGGTATGAAGATACCTGGGGTGAATTTCCTAATAGAAGAGGGCTCTCAATGCATGAAGATAGTGAGCGACAATGTCAAAATCTTAGCAGACTGTAAATATCAATAACAAGAGCACCTTTACCTTCTTTCGGAAATAACACCACACACATATACGCCTCCAGGCGTTAAGAATCATTAAGGGAATCCTTGCTAACTAAACTAGCACACATGAGGATAGCCATTTCCCAACAACAGATCACAGACGTTGAAACAACGATCTGCTCTGCACGAAAAACTTCGGTACTCTGCAGAACGGAAGCCTTTCCAAAAACCCCTTCACTCTAGACATGCGCAGAAGCCTAGACCTCCTGATTTCAACTCAAGCGACCCGATGATGGGCACATACCAAGAAAGATACTGAGTAAAACGCGCCTTATATGGACAGGAAATAACTCAACTCAGGTTGCGAACCATTTCCAAGAAAAGCTTAACATATTCTAACCATACAAGGAGAACAGCTAGCCGTCGATCTAAGAATAGACCGGCAGTTAAAGTCACAAGAAAAAGTAACAACGATAGTCAAAAAGTAACCTCAATTTACCAAGAGTTATGTACCTTAGACTACCTGGTAAAAGTGTGCAAGCAAAATTATATGCGCAACACTGCTCCATGACAGCCAGACCCATACCCAAATTTACCATAGTTTTTCGCGTTTGTGTGTCTTGTTGTCACATAGCTGTGTGTGTGTGTGTGTGTGTGTGAGAGTGTTTAGGTAACTTATATTTCTCAATATAAGGGGGTGCAAGATTGTCTTATACTAAGTTATAGTCGTATAGATCGGCTGGACTAGAGAAACTACTCAGTCCAGAGACAGATCTTCTCCTTAACTATTCACTCGTGAAAAAATCTATTTCTTACACCTTTACGTCTCACATATTATCACCATCTCATATACTCAGGCGGGACCTTACATACTTTAAAACCTATCTAAGCACGACACTAATGTGTGTGGATCCGTTCCTCACCAGATGTTGTGGCAGGCCCTGGAAAGGTACCATGTTCCACAAGAAATTGCAGCAATGCTGAAGCTGTATTTCACAGGGTTCTCTGTCAGATTTTCAACCAGAGAGTACACAACGAAGTGGATTGACCTTCCACGCTAGCATTATCCCTACTACTTCCACGCTAAGCATTTATACGGGTTATAATATGCTACATATAAGAATTGCAGACCTCAAAAGCAAATAAGACGTTTTTACACCAAACGCAGTATCATTCAAAGTTCAGTTGGCAGTCACTGCTCTGAGAAGGCAAACGTAGGTCAGTCCCAGATATTAATAATGAATTGGTTTTATGCTCGGAAAGTGGGAAATGAATGTTTGTGTGATCTGGTTTTTTAAAATCCAATTGTAAAGTTGGAAAAGATCACACATGTGAAAAAAGTCGAAATAACAGAAAGTCGTGTGCAAAATGTCGAAAACAGAGAGACGTGTGCAGAAATTGTAAGGTGTGGAAAAAAGAATGGGACGTGTGGAAAAAGACAGGAACAGTATAAAAAGGAGAGATGTGGGCGATAAGGATGATTTTAGGATTTATGATTCCAAGGATTCCATGATTTTAGACTAGAGGATTTTTATTTAGATAGCGTTAGGAGAACTTCGTCTTTGAGGATATCAAGACAAGATTTTTTTGAGTAGACAAGTGTGTATATTATTCAGTTGGATTATATTTTTCATTTTGGATAAACAACCATCATTTTGTGAAATTTACAGTGTTTGTCTAATGACATCAATAAACTTTAATATAATTTTCTACTGAATTGCTGTTTGTGGAAATTTACAGTAATTTCTTTTGGATATACGTTGTTGTACTGAAACTGTTTTGCTTATCACCAAACTTAAAGGGAAGAACAAACCTGGAAAGAAGAAGAAAAATGAGTAAAGGTCAAATATTACCATCTCTGGCGGAAGGCCAGTTAGCACTTGAATCACAACAACATATGAAGGATTAACTCTAATTGAATATAACAATCAATATAACTAATTGATGCCGTAACCTGCCCTGCCACATAACATACTAATTGGTGTCGTGACCTGCGCACAAGTAACTGCCCTGCCACATAACATACTAATTGGTGCCGTGACCTGCGCACAAGTAACTGCCCTGCCACAGTACCATCTCTCCGATACTATTCGTGTTGGCTATGTAGGTAATACTCAAAACGGCTGAAGGACTTGCAATAGATCCAAAGCTCAATGGAAGGTGTCAGATGCCACCGTTTAAAGCATTCAAGGATGACACAACAATTCTGACATCAGATGAACACCAGGCCCGGAGAATGTTAGCACGCCTGGATGAACTAGTCAGCTGGTGCAGAATGAGCTTCAAACCTAAGAAGACTAGAAGCCTTTCAGTCAGGAAAGGGAAGACACGTGAGGTCACATTCATGGTATCAAACCAAAGAATCCCTACTGTCATTGAGGAACCTGTTAAAAGTCTTGGCAGGGTGTATGATGCCTGATTAAAGGACTCAAAGGCAGTTCTGCAGACAATAGTAGTGGCAGACAGAGGATTACAGATCATAGACCAAAGCAGATTCCTAGCAAAGTTCAAACTGTGGTTCCTCCAGTTCATGTTAATACCTAAAATGTTCATGCGGAAATGGCTAGGAGTACCACCAGGTCTATCAGACGTAGCACTGTACTTCAAGAAGACAAAGCTTGTGCTTCCTTTCAAGTCAGTTGTTGAAGAATATAAAGCAGGAAAGGCAAGGCTCGCAATGATGCTGTGCGAGTCAGCAGATGACATAGTTAAGTCCATTCAGCCCACACTGAAAACTGGAAGGAAGTGGAAAGTGGATGAAGCTGTTGGTGCTGCCCAAGAGTCGTTCAAGCTGAAGGAGGTAATCGGATACACACAGACGAATATACGGGGATTTGGCCATGGTGACATCAGCTGGTGGCCCAAGGCATCAAACAGGGAACGCAGAGACATGGTAATTCAGGAGATACGAGGAGCTGAGAATGATAAGAGGATGCAAAAGGTGGTGCAGTAAGCCCAACAAGGTCATTAGACTACATGGGAAGGAACCCTGCAAAGGTCCTTGACATGGAATGATATATGCATATGGCACCTCTTAGACTTCATTATCAGATCAATGTATGACCTCATGCCATCGTACGCAAACCTTGTGAGATGGGGAAAGTCTGATGATCCTCAGGGCACCCTGTGCATTGAGAGGCAGGCACGTGCTCTCAGCTTGCAAGGTGTCATTAGGGCAAGTGCGATACGCATGGCGCCACAACAGAGTACTAAATGAGCTGGCTGCTACAATAGACCTGGCAAGGGTGAAGGCGAACAGCAAAGTCAGACCGAGCACCGCAAATACAACTTTTTGAGAGCAGGAAAGTCAGCACATCACAATCCAATAAAATCAAATAGCAGTTTACCATCTGTTCTTGACTGTGCAAATGACTGGGAGATCGCAGTAGACTACCTGGGCTGAGGGCATATCTAGAAAGTAACAGAAGATCTCGAAGACGGCCAGATAAAGTGCTGCATTCTTCATCTTCGCACCAGATTATAATGATTGGGCTGATCGCGTCATTTGAATCCAGATTGGATGAGCAACACTCGTTCAAAGTGGCCAAGTATAATGATCTGGCCACAGAATTGAGACACGATGTAATCACTGCAAGGATCATGGCTGTTGAGGTGGGTGCAAGAGGTCTTGGTGCTGCCCCAGTGTATGAAACTGTTGGGGTTGAGAGGACAGTCAAGAGCAAGGGCACTTAAGAGGCTCAGCGAAACTGCGGAAAGGGCATCGTGCTGGCTGAGGAACAACCGCAACGGGATATGGAACTCGGGGCAGTAATTTGTTTTCAACATAGGGGTTACTTTCACAATTGCCCCCAGCTGGCAGAAAATATGACTGAATTTGAAAGCTGCAACGAAGGTGGAGTGGGTCAATTATCCGCACAAGACAACAGGAGGTGGACACTTGGGAGCCATAACCCTATTGGGCCCGCCCCTCTTAGAGTGTAAAGGAGATTAAGGTGCCAACCCACGTGATCGACGTGGGGAAAACGCTTCTGATGATCCGATTGCCTCCTGTTGTATTGCTCTGTATAGAGTTTCATATCACACACACACACACACACACACACACCCACTAACCCACCCACCCACCCACCCACTCCCACCCACCCACCCACCCACCCACCCACCCACATATATATATATATATACCCCAGGGTGTCCGAACGAGAGCAGGTAGATTTGAATTGCCCGCCATTTCTGTGGATTTTGTTTCTGTCACTTCATATTTGGCAGACGTCAAATAGAGACGTGGCACATTCATTATGGATAGATACACGTATGAACAACGCGTTTCAATAGTTAAAACGTATTATCAAAATCAGTGTTCAATTGCGGTGACTCGGCGTAAATTACGTGAAATTTTGAGTCGTAAGCATGTGCCTGCAGTATGCACAATTCAGCGTTAATAAATATTAGACAAACATGAAGGTATGTTTTCAGGCACTCGTAAGAAATAAAGAAGTAGAACACTAGACAACAGAAAAACAACAGACGTGAGTGGCTTACCCAGGATTTGAACCCCGGACCTTCCGTACGACAACACCGCCTAGCTATACAAGCGAATAACACTATCCTCCCGGCCAGCTAGGCATCCCCAAATAAAGATGCTTTGATGACCGGTCATTAGTGCGAAACGCAAGACAACACCGGAAGTTTAATATGGGCAGCTTAGCCTTATTAATGACGCAATCACTTCTGCTGTTCCCCTATTATACAGTATATGTCAGTCCACACAAGCACATTAAAAACGCACCACTATTATATATACTGATGCCGAGAAGCTGGGAAAAAAAAGTGTGGGAATGGATTTTCCCCGTGTTTGTCATGAGGTAGAGAGCGAATGGCTGCTGGAATGAAAAGTGCATGATTCAACCCACGGGTTTGTGTACAGACTACATGAAAACAATGAAAGTTACACGTGCAACACGATTCCCAACAGCTATGACCCTGAAAATGTGTACGCGTTGTGGCAGTATACTCGGTATAAAAAGGACGTTGAGACAAAACACCCAGTACGTATGCTTGAAATGCCACGACTATCTGAAAACGACCGCCAACGAGCCATTGGTATGTTGGAGACCGGAATGAGCTCGTGGGCCATTGCCAGAAGGATGAATTGCCACCACAGCACTATTGTACGTCTCAATGAACGTTACGGAGCCACTGGCAGTGCCCGGGATAGACTTCGGAGTGGCCAACCACGAGTTACTACCCCTGCGCAAGATCGTCATATTGTGCTGAGTCACGTAAGGAATCGTTCTCTCCCGGCAAGGCAAACAGCAAGAACAATAGTGTGTAGACGTGGGCAAGTCTCTCGAATGACAGTCATACGACGACTCAGAGATACAGGCCTTACTGCAAGACGACCTTATGTTGGGCCAAACTTGACTCACAGACATCGTCAGCTGCGCCTGCAATGGGCAGAGCAACATAACAGATGGACTAGACTGCAGTGGAATGCTGTCCCATTCACAGACGAGAGTATATTCAACATATCCTTTGCTGATGGACGTATGCGGATTTGGCGACGGTGTGGAGAGCGCTTTGCAGATTGCTGTGTTCGTCAGCACAACCGATTTGGAGGTGGCAGTATTCACATTTGGGGAGGATTCAGTTTTCACCATCGCTTGCCTCTTCACGTCTTCCGTTGAAATGTTAATGCTGTGACATATTGAGATGAGGTTCTGGATGCATTGGTTGCTCCTGCGTTCACAAATTATCCAGACTTGCAGCTTCTCCAGCAGGATAACGCACGTGCGCACACCGCATGCATTGCGCAGCAATATCTACAGCAGCAGAACATTGTGGCGATTGATTGGCCTGCCCTATCACCAGACATGTCCCCTATAGAACATCTGTGGGACGAGCTTGGACGCAGAGTCTACAGGCAAGGTTCTCCAGCTAATCTGTAACAGCTCGAAGCTGCTCTTACACGTGAATGGGGCTTGATTCCCCGGAATTTCCTTCAGAGACTTGTGCGTTCCCTGCGGAGCCGCTGCCAAGCTTGTTTGCAAGCACACGGTGGACATACCAGATACTGAGGATAGTGTGAATGAATTTTTTTATTGGTTGCATTTTTTGGTTTTCTCCCTTGCCTGCACAGAATGCAATGAATTTCATAACAATCAAATGTACAAATTAATGACCAGCATGGATTCATAGGAAAATGAGTAAAGATTCCAAATATGTAAACTTGTAAACACTTATATTTACATTTCACTTTCTGTTCCTGGATTATACAGGTGGTGCGTTTTTAATGTGCTTCAGTTATATATATATATATATACAGGGTGTCCATAAAGTCTCTTAACAATTTAACAAATTTATTACAAAGGCAAATGAAAAGACAAATATGTGGAAATTATTACAAAATGAGAAGTAGATATTGAAGTTTTTTTTTTGCCTCATTTAATACACCTCTATATGGGCACCATTAGTTGCACGAAGCACATCAAGACGGTACTCGATTTCTTGGCACGTTCGCTGTAGCATAGCCTCATCAGTGGTGGCAATGGTATCAGTGATCTTTTGCTTTAGGTCAGTGATGTCTCGTATCTTTGTTCGATACACGATATCTTTAACATAACCCCACAGAAAGAAGTCCAGGGGAGTGATGTCTGGTGAACGAGGTGGCCAGGGATTTGGGCCATCCCTTCCAATCCACCGGTCTGGAAATGTTTGATTTAGGAACCCACGAACATGCAGTCCCCAATGTGGTGGTGCACCATCTTGCTGGAAAATGATGGTTGGTTGAAGGTCATCTAGTTATGGTGCCACATATTTAGTCAAAATGTCAAGGTGAACATTTGCAGTAATTGATGTCTCGTTGAAGAAAAATGGACCAATGATTCGATTGCACATGATCCCACACCACACATTCACATTTGGACTATCTCGGTGAAGTTCCCTAGTCACATGGGGGTGTTCTGATCCCCAGAATCTCACATTATGGTATGTGATTAAAAACTTTGATAACCACTGTGTACATAGAACAAATCTGATTAAGATATCTCATCAATTGCCTTTGTAATAAATTTGTTAAATTGTAAAGAGACTTTATGGACACCCTGTATATATATATATATATATATATATATATATATATATATATATCTATATATATATATATATATATATATTTATATATATATATAATTTTTTTAAAGGGTGTAACGGACGCTGTTGTAGCGTCACTATTTGGTCATAAAAATCACTAAGTGACGCAGATCTTGCGACGAGGTGTGACGATAGGGGCAGGTGGGTTTGAGAAATGTGACTGCACACAAGAGCACATGTGAGAATTGCTTATTTCACAAAATATATTTTGTAACCTCCATTCTCATAAGGTACTTTTATCCGCAATAGTTAACAACTCCCTCGTGGAACATGTATATTAATATTATAATCTCAGTGTTACGGTTTTTTACAGGCTTTTCTTTAACTTGCAACGTATGTCACCTTCAAATCTTGCAGTTGATTTTTCGATCACTTCCAGATGACCAAAAGCTCTGAAACTTGGCATAGTTATGTATTCCCGATGACAATACAATAATCAGTCGTAAAAATAAGAAAATGAATAGCATTAAAATTAATTTTTGTTTGTTTGTATTGTTTCATCAGTGAAATGGGTGATAACTGCAAATAATCAAGGTGTATTCTTTCCAACAAGATTGTCTTTCTTGACAGATATATTGAAACTTCTCCTCTTTCCCCCCTCCACACACAGACTATCGCACGCGCGTGCACATACATACACACAACTGACAACTACATTTAAAAAAAAATGTAATTTACAACTCTTATTAAAATTTAAAAAAATAAAAAAATATTAACTTTATGTGTAATATACTGAATAATGAAATCCGCCTCCTGTGCTCTGGACTCATTTATCGCAAACTGATAATGTCATTAACGGATCGATTACATTTGACTTAAATGTACAAACAACAAACAAATAACGCTAAAAAGAAGAAAATAAAAAATAAAAAAATATATATTTTAAACACATGCTTTTAATGCACTAAAAAGCCACACATAATTTTTCACGGAATTAATAGCTTGCAATAAAAAAATATAACATCAAATTGACAAAAAGCCTGGGGCGCTGATTCTATATGAAATTAACTTCTGCTTTATACTTCATTAGACACTTATGGATAAAATATATGATAAGCGCTTAAGCGCCACAATCGTTTTGTCAATTTGATGTTACATTTTTTGACTGCAAGCTATAAACTCCGTGAAAAATTATTTGTGGCTTTTTAGTGCATTAAAAGCCTGTGTTTAAAATATTTTTTTAAAATTTATTTTGGCTATGCATGTGCTTGTCTGCGAAGAATATATTCGTGGGTTCGAGTAATTGAATTTAACATGGCATGCAAACACCGAACATCATAGAAAACCAGAATCAATGACGATTGTCCAAAAGTTCAAAAACATATTTATTTATGACTTCTTTACAAGACGATCTGCTCCTTAATTCAACATAGATCAGTAGGCAATGATCATACGTTGTCATTGGTCCGTCCTCTGGCATGTACTCAGACAGATTTGCTGATACTCAAATTTATAGTCCAATGCGACTTGTAATATTCATCGTCGTAATTTTGACGGAATTCGATTTAGTACTTCTCTTCAAAAAACGCCTTCCAATACTGGTATATAATTAACAAGTGGTGATCATCATTAGACTGAAGAACACTTCATATACTTTGAAAATATCTCCATCTCCTCGGAGCACGTAGAATATACGTCCACACACTACGACGGACACAGCCAAAAGAGGCTGAAAGTTGACGGTTAGGTTTTGAAGCAGACGAGGCTTACGTCACACCTTTATTACAATATACGTCATAGATGAATTAAATGGTGCGCGTTCAATATCAGTGCGTTATCGTGTACTTTCATCTTGCGCACAGCTATACCTTCCTAGAGAACGTACGCCTGTGTGCAAGAATGAGGCGTAACACTCAGCTGAAATATCAGATAACTGTTATAACCTTTAACTGGTTTTAAATTATATATCTCTCTTTATATATATATATATATATATATATATATATATATATATATATATATATATATATATATATATATATATATATATATAATGTAATACACACCTTTCCAATAAACTAAGTTGATCTAAAAGCAAATGAATTACTAGTTCGTTAAATGGATGAGAATCTTACTTTGATGTGGGATAATGATAACGAAGAGAAATAATTAATTAAAAACTTCAGTTATCAAACTTTTGAATTTTTGCTTATTTGCTCTCTACTTCATATTTATTTTATTATTTTTTTTCTACAGTTTGAAATTAAATTAAGCCAAAATGTGAAAACGTTTTTGGCTAAATTCAGCATACATGCGTTATGCAGATGGATCGTCCGACGAGTTGTTTGATGCATGCGAAGAGTTCTGCTCCAACTATGAAACTGAAACCGTTGCACTGGAAACAGCCTTATGTCGTATGAAGACTGTATTTGATATATTTCCCTTCAAAACCCAAACCATCGTCATTTTTACGTACTCAGTGTCTGCCGTTCAAGCTCTAGAAAACGATGGATATTGTAAGCTGAATTAGCTAAACTAGTCCTACATGCTGATCAGCGTATCACTTCTTATGGCATAGGAATGCATTGAATAGTAATGCAGTGTATCCCTGGACACTCAAATACACCTGGTGATGACAGAGCAGATAAATTAGCAAAGAAGAGAATAAGACAAGATCAGCAACAACTCTCCAAATAGCCAAACAACTTATATAAGCAACAAATAAAGAAACTTGGCTTCACAGATAGGTCATGGGACTCACCAGGAGAAAGGTTTACAGATACATGGCCGGTCCTGATTCTAATATCAGCCATCTTGCAAGGAAGGGTCAGAGCACCATTTTTCGGCTCCCAACACAACATATACCACTCAACAATCACTTGAACAAATCCAACCACAACACACTCCAGAGGGCCAACTATGTAACTTCCCCTACGAAACTCTTGACCAGCACCTCTATGAGTGCCCAGCACCCGATGATTTTAGGAAAATGCTCCTTCCTCCGAGGCCAGATAAATGGTACACCTTATATGGAGCAAAACAACAACTTGCGAGCACATGCAAAAACAGATACATGGCAATGGGCTGAAGGGCGATAGGCCAAACACCATTGGATCAACATCATAAACAACAACATACATTCAACAACATTCAACAAGCAAAGCAGCCTATATGATCACCTAATTAATTAAACACATTTTTTATTTTATCTGCCCTAGTTAGCTAATTTACAATCGATTACACTATTTCGTTTCCATGTTACCAAAAAATGGAGAAGGGATGGGAAGAATGATAGGAAACTCTTTACAGAGCGATACAACAGGAAGCAATCTGATCATCAGAAGAAGTCCCCCCATCTGACAAGTGTTTCGGCCCGATTACTCCTTTACACTCTAAGGGGGGCGGGCCCACTTGGGTCATGACTCCCAAGCGTCTCAGCTTCCTGTTGTCTTGTATCGAAAATGAACCCATTTCACTTACGGTAGCAACTTTTAATCCACAACGCCAGCCGTGGGGGCAATTGTGAAAGTAACAAAGAAAAGACAAATTATTCCGTTCGTTCCGTCGCCCTTCACAACTAAGGACACACACTGAGACACGAGCGCGCAGCCGACGAACCTTAGCCACTGCGCGCCGCACGGCACTGAAATTCTGTACCTGACACACTCCCTATAGTATACATCGCCTGTTGTCCCAGAGTCGCAGCCCCCTCACTAGTACACCATATAAACTCAGCGCTGTGGACTTAGAAAAATTTTGGTGTTTTCTGTACCGCAGCGTTTACCGTCACGATCTCCATTGCCCACTGCGGTTGTTCCACAGCCAGCCTGATGCCTTTTCGGCAGTTTCGCTAAGCCTCTTCAGTGCCCTTGTTCTAGACTGTCCCTTCAACCCCAACAGTTTCAATAAATCATACATTGATGCAGCCACAAGCCCTCTTGCGCCCACTTCAACCGCCATGACCCTTGCACTGAATCCATCGTGTCTCAGATCCGCGGCTAGATCGCTATACTTGGCCGCTTTGAATGAATGTTGCTCGTCTAATCTGGATTCAAATGGGACGGTCAGTTCAATCAGTATGACCTGAAGCGTTGCTGAAGAATGAAGCACTATATCCGGCCGTCTCCGCGATTTTCTGATACTCTCTGGATATGCCCCCCGTCCAGGTAGGTCTACCGCCATCTCCCAGTCGTTTGCACAGTCAAGAAGAGATGGTAAACTGCTACCAGGTTTACTCGGTTTGGGGTGTGCTGACTTTCCTGCCCTCAGAAAGTATGTGTTTGTGGTGTCTGGCCGGACTTTGCTATTCGCTTTCATTCTTGCCTGATCTATTGTCGCAGCAAGCTCAGAAGATATTTGTAACGTAACATTAGACGAGGGATTGAGTGTTTGTGACGAAATGTGACAATTTAAAAATTGCAAAAAATTACGTGACGTCATATGAAGACGACCCCTTTTTCGTAATTAAGATTTCCTGACAAACACAAGAACTCCGCCTATGCCGGTCCCAAGCCCGGATGAAAAAGGAGGAGGGCGGCCTGCATGGAGGCCGTAAGGAGGCAGCCCCTCCACCATGCAAAGGAACAACAGGCCAATCACCTGTTTGTCTTAAACTATGATTACGAGCAATACAAGAGAGAAAACCGGACTGATTCTAAAGGCGACGAACTGGAACGGACTACGGACTACGACTTATGGAACTTGGAACACAAGAAGTATAAATGGGAAGGAAGAGGAGCTGGTGGAAGAGATGAGGAAAGCAAAACTAGAAATCCTGGCTATAACGGAAACGAAGAAAAAAGGACAAGGAGTCATGGATCTCGATGGCAACACGTTGCTCTACAGTGGTGTACCCATATCTGAAAGAGCTAAAGGGGGCGTGGGTTGCATTGTGGCCCAAAATCAAAAGATAGTATCAAGGCATGGAACTTTGTCTCGGAGCGCTTTATGGTTGTAAAACTAAAAGAAGGAGAAACCATAGTCAAAATGGTCATAGTGTATGGGCCAAATGAGGATGAGAGAGCAGAGGTCAAGGAGGAATTCTTTGAGCTGCTTCAAAGGACAGTGGATGACTGCCTAGATGAAGTTATCATGCTCGGAGGTTTTAATGCCAGAGTTGGAAATGACCATGCTAGATGGGGTGGAGTTATCGGAAGATATGGAGAAGATACTCTCAATGACAATGGAAAGCGCCTCCTTAGATTCTGCAGTGAGCAGAATCTGATCATTACAAACACAAAGTTCCCCCATAAGCGCATACATGCATACACTAGATGTGAACCAACCAAGAATGAGAAGTCAGTGATCGACTATGCCATTGTTCGGAGAAGCTCATTCAGATATGTCCGAGATGCAAGAGTCTGGAGGGGGCCAGAGATTGGAAGTGATCACTACCTGCTAACAATCAAACGAACAACTGAAAGAGTTGCTCAGCCTAGGAACTGCCCAACATCACGCAAGAAACCAAGTAAACGAGCAGGAGAAATGAGCATTAGGACTTACAAGCTGAGAGAGCCAGAAATTAAGACCAGATATCAGGGGCTTATTGCTACAGCAGTGAGCAACACAGAAGAACGACCTGATGACTTGGAAACCCTCTGGAATAAATTCAAGGATATCATAAAGACAGCTGCTGCAGAAGCATGCGGTGAAGTCCGACTTGGGAACCAGAGAAAGAGGACACCTTGGTGGACAGAGGAAGTCAAAGAGAAAATAAGAGAGAAGAAAATGGCATGGAAACAATACTTAGGAGCTAAAAACACAACAGGACAAATGGAAAAATATAGAGAATATGTGACACTCAGAACAGAAGCAAAGAACAAAGTGCTAGCAGCAAAACAGAAGTCCTGGGAAGAATTTGGAGAAAAGCTAGAAAAAGATGCACAAGAAAACCAGAAATTGTTCTATAAGACCCTAAAGAACATGAGGAAGGAAAAACAATGCCCTCTCAAATTTATAAAGGACAAGCAAGGCAAAGTGCTTACTGCCCCGAAGGAAGTAATGGAAAGATGGAAAGAATATTTCTCAGAACTCCTGGATGGTGAGCATGGTGAAGCATCAGAAATGATAACCACTAGCACAGAAGAGAAAACCAATGATGGTGAAGATGACATAAAGATGGAAGAACTGAGGGCAGCACTAGAGAAAATCAAGATGGGCAAAGCAGCAGGGCATGATAGTATAACACCAGAAATGGTTAAGTACATGGGAGCATCAGGCGACCTATTACTCTTAAAGGTCCTACAGGCAGCATGGTGCAACAAGACCATACCAAAGGATTGGGAGATTGCCATCATAACACCAATTTTCAAAAAGGGTGACAATCGACAATGTGGAAACCATAGAGGCATATCCCTTCTCAGTGTCCCTGGTAAAATCTACTCTAGAATCCTAGAGCAGAGACTCCGACGCTTAGCTGAGCCACAATTGGATGAGGTCCAGTGCGGATTCCGAGCAAACCGAAGTACTCAAGACCTAATCTTCACACTCAGACAGCTGAGTGAAAAGGCCCTTGAGTATAAGAGTGAGATCCATCTTTGTTTCATAGATCTGGAAAAGGCGTTTGACAGGGTCCCCTGGAGCAAACTTTGGGACTGTTTGGCAAGGAAGAATATTCCAGCACCTCTGATTCATGCTATACAGAGCTTCTACAAGTCTTGCAGAAATTATGTGAGGACAGCAAACCATAAGTCAGAAGAGTTCAGGACCACCACTGGTGTAAGACAAGGTGATATCCTATCACCTTACCTCTTCATACTCCTTATGGACGATGTCATCAAGGCATGTAAGGAGAGAACAAGAAAGTATTCAGTGGGGTACTGGAAGATGAGACAGGTCTATATTTCGGAGCTGGCATTTGCTGATGATGTTGCCCTGATTGCTAAATCAGAGGCACATCTCCAATCCAAACTGCAAGTCTGGAAGGAAGAGCTGGAGAAGAGAGGGATGGTCATAAGCAGCTCTAAAACAAAATCCATGGTGATATCACGAGAAGAAAGAAAACATCAGATTAAGTTGGGAGAACAGGTCCTGGAGCAGGTCGACCACTTTAAATATCTCGGAGCTATTATAGACCGAAAGGGAGGCATCAAAGAAGAGTTGGCCACTCGAAAAGCAGCTGCTGGGAGACTTTTTCAGGCCATAAATCGTGGATTCCTCAGCAAGAAAGAGGTTGGTAAGAAAACGAAGATGGCTGTATACCGCTCCACCTATGTCCCAGTCTTGACATATGGATGCGAGTCGTGGGCAATGACTACAACCCACAAAAGCCAGATCCAAACCTCAGAAATGAGGTATCTGAGGAAAGTGGTTGAAGTAACAAGAAGAGACATGGTCCGCAACCGTCAAGGCCTAAAATCCCATCCGCTGCAGACCCAAATAGAACAGTCCCAACTAAGATGGTTTGGCCATGTCTGCAGAATGGGAGAAGATCGGCTACCACGACAAGCATGGGAAACAAAGAGCCAGGGATCCAGACCTCCAGGACGACCCAGAGTCCGCTGGGAGGACAACATTAGACAATCTTTGAAGGACCGAGGAGTAGAATGGAACCAGGCCAGGAAGAAGACAGCTGATAGAATGGTCTGGCGCTCTCTCTTCCAAACCTCTACACCTCACGGTAGAAGGGGAACGACTAAGTAAGTAAGTAAGACAAACACAAGTACAACAGCTGTATGGATCTCATGGAATACTATGTGAAGAAACCCAGTTCTGTTTTACAACACAAGTCGTGGGGGATCAGCAGTTATTGAATATATGTTGCTTTGAGATTCTACGTTTTTAGAGACTTGTCTGTGTAGATATAAGAGTACTTGTTAAATGTATATCTACTATAGTGGTGTCATATACGCAGTTGCATTATTGAAGATAAGGACTTTTCAAGAACACATCATCAAAGTTTATGTAGTACTTTTAAAACAACTCATTAGATTCAAATACCTAGGAGTAACACTCCACAAAATGTGTCAGTAGTTCAATAAATTTGTGATGCAGAAGATCCAATCTCACTGCAAATCTCCGGAAATGAAGAGGCTGACAGACTGGCAAAGGAAGGTGAAAAGCTACCTCAACTTGACACAAGCATAACTTATGAAGAGGCCCAGAGTTTTATCAAGAGCAGATATAGGAGCAAGTGGGAAGCAGAGCATTCCGGCCACCACATAAATGATGCATATTACCAGCTATATAAGAAGTGAACAAATGGTAATCTTCAGACTTCGCACAGGCCACAAAAGATGTGGACACCACCTGTTCAACAAGCTAAAGATGATAGTAACTACCGGTGAATGTAGCTGGTGTGATGTGGTACTGTGATTTTGTTTTTCAATAGGCCCCATTAGTCCTCTCTAGATAATTAATTATGTTGTTATGAGACCATTCTTCTTCTCCCTGTAATTATTTGAGTTAAGTCTTTTTCTCTAAGTAATTAATTTTGCGTTTTCAGGAGGGATGACAGTCGGGTTTAATTTTAGGATTTGCACCAATCTTCCTTTCCCTAAAATTAATTGCGATCACGTAGGCTTTTCTTTGTTAAAATAATCGCGGTCATTTTATTGTATATCAGCGCGTGAGTATTATTTGGGCTGGGTGAAAATTTTCCAAAGTTAAATAACCCCTACCCGGTAAATCGATGGGTGGGTGCTGAAGCACTACCCAGGTACGTCGGACTTACGTTAGAATGAATCAAAAGTTATTTTGCTCACGCGGTGTTACTGTGTTTTCGTGGGGTCCCCTAATGTTGATGTGTAGTTGGCCAGGTATGCGTGTTGATGTCACCTGAACAGTGTAATGGTGCGGTGAAGATCTAGGTCACTCACGCTGACAGCATACATGGTTCTTGTACGATGATGATGATGATGTGAGACATGGGTGTGTAGAGACGCGAATGCGTTTAGGCTCATATATATGTAGACAATTCACCCAGTCACACTCATACGGAAGCCAATGATGGTTGTAACTACTGGTAACAGTTCACACATTTAATCACAGGACTAACAGTAGTATCACAGGAACAGTCAATGTAAACAGGATAACGTACATCATGTTAACTGAAATCGCTTGGTACATATCAGGCATTCTAAGGCTGGAAAACATTCAAATATGTGGGCATGGTCAATAGTGGTATGTCCTTTAAAGTACAGTTCACAATGCCGCTTTGGTATCCCTGACTTAACGCGTCAGATACCTTAATAACTCCGTCATACAAAAGACGAGCTCCTAAATCATGTAATAATATTACCAGGGCCGTCGTTCAACTTGGCATGACACGCCAGTTGCATCTTATCATGCTGTAGAGTATTGACCGAAACACAGGGCCTCAATATGACGTCAGCTGTGTATTCTTCATAAGCAGGTTGCATAAACCCTGCTATAATGATTGTATAAATATTCCGCCAACCTGCGGTTTCCACCATATATAACTTCGTCACTGGACTTCTGATCAAATGAAGACGAATAGTCTTAAATGGCTACCT
Organism: Oreohelix idahoensis; assembly: GCA_024509875.1. Lineage (NCBI taxonomy): Eukaryota > Metazoa > Mollusca > Gastropoda > Stylommatophora > Oreohelicidae > Oreohelix > Oreohelix idahoensis. The sequence continues at coordinate 46,248 of JAMPIV010003021.1, forward strand.
CGAGCACAAAATATAGGTTCTGCATTATAGGAACTGTGAGCTGTTCTCAAAGGCTAGGTAAGCCTTTAACAAGTTCTGCAACCGAATGCGTAATAATGATAAAGTCGGTGTTACCTTGAACAGAATCCTCAGAACACAAGAAACAACACTGTCGTCATTCCTGACGTACAGTAAATCACTGGGGAAAACTGACAACGCAGTCACTTCGAAGATTTTCCTTCCCCAAAATACAACGGACATTCACGTCCCACAGAAGCCAGTTCGCATCTCTACCTGCCGGAAGTCTAACCCTTCGCGCTCCAAACTGCGCATGGGCAATGGCCCAGAACTATGTACCTTTGACCCTATCTCAATACTGGTCAAACACAATGAATGAACCAAAAGGGGAGATAACCCCTAATCAACCTGACACCGCAAAGTTAAGACATAGTTCCCTAACTTTGACCAGGGGGAAAAAATACGACAAATAGATTGACGTTTGAAACTCCTTCAAAAATGACCGCAACACGCGGTCGATGTAACATGACGCAATCTTGGACACCCGGGCAGTAACAAACATGACTCACGAGTTGCGTACGTTATTATTGGTGGAGGTCACAGTTATTAATTTTTGCAGGGATTCCATTGGGTTAAGAGGGACGCCAAGCGATGACGTAGGGTGGGGTAGAGCGTGGTATTTTTTAAATATGTATACCCGCGTATAGTTATTAGCGGGTCTCTTTGTCTGCAGAAATATTCAGCCGTGAAATCAAAGTCAGATTCGCTTGCTCTTAAGTGAGATATTCGACTGGGTATGTAATAAATTTAATTAGCGTAGCAGATAGCCCAGTAAGATCTCAACACGTTAAAGTAAAGTTTTCTTCTGAGAAATTCATTAAAGTAATTTAACGAAAGTGTCATCAATTACTATCTTAGAGAAAGTATTAAATGTAAGTGTGTATATAAGTTTTCTATAATAAGCTAATGCTGTCTAGGATTTGTGTAAAGGATTTTGAGATATTCATTGTGTAAGGTTGAGCGCTAAGATAAACCTACGCGGTAATATGTAGTAAGTAGTTGCGACAAACGCAATTCACATTCTGATAATTTACAAGTGTGTATATCCGAGAGCGTATTTATGTAATTTATTTCATTGAGTATTTAATTCTGATATAATTTACAAGTGTATATACGCGAACTTAGTTGTGTATTTTATTTAGTGGGGTTTGATTTAGTTGTACTCATTTGGTAGTGCAGTCGGATGGTAGAGAGATGTAATTCATGGGTGAATTTTATATTACACAGAGGAGTAATTAAAATTGCTGAGACGGGAGTGAATCTTTCCAGGTCTTATATCGGGAAATGTGATGGACATCACGGGCCAGTGTGGAAAGTAGACCTTAGTATTTTAGTACAGGAGTTCCCCGCAGTTTGAAGTGTTGTGACTCGTGGCTAGACGGGCGTGGCAAAAGATTTAGGTCAACTGCGTTTGGGGTTTCCTAGGCAGACAGGTTGAAGTGGGGTAGTTTTGACCTTCAGATAGGAAGGTTGTCTATCGCTGTGCATAGTTGAGGAGGAGGAAGACGGGAGTTGTATTTTTTAGGGTAGAGGTAATTATTTAAGGGAGTTAGGTGTTAGAGATATGATTACTTGAAGTTGTGTACATTAGTTGTCATTTCTTTTGTTTACAGCAATTTTTTCACGGCACCCAGGGAGCGGTGCAATTTTGCCTTACAGCTTGCCAAGATATTCGGCCATAGAAGGGTCGAAGCATAGCCAGAGGTGAAATAGAATTGGTGACGCGGTAGTTACCGGCGCCAAGTACATGTGCACCATAAATAGACAGCAGTTCTTTTTTTCAGTGAAGCCCCATGCTTCAGCGGGAACTGGTCTATCTTATAAAACCCAGAGCTCTGAGCTCATTATACCACTCCAAAAAGGCGCGTGGCCTGGCGGTTGGGTTGGGTTGTGTTTTTTAAAATTCGGTCATAATAAAACCGACGGCCCTAAACCCAATGAGGGGTAACCGGGCACGTGAAATCAGTTTCGACAACAGTGAAGCAGCTACATTCCGAGTCAAGTATCCAGTCTAAAAACCCAAGTCATCAGCTACAATATTCGTTTGGAGGAGATAGGGTCAAAATTCCTTCCAAATGCACTAGAGAGAGAAAAGGGGCGTAGCGGCGAAGCCTCTCAGTAGAAACCAGGAGTGTCAGACAGACACTGAACTTAGTTAGAATTCATCAATTAGTCATTCAGTTCGTGTAGGACTTGAAACAGTTCAATCAGCTTTCAGTGTAGACAGTGGTGTTAGTTAGTGGCGTGTATATCGCCTAAAGCGTTGAAGCTGTGTAGGCAGTTCATGTAGTGGCGTCTGCAGACAGACAGTGGAGTTAGATTTTGTTTAATAATATATTAGGTTAGTTAGGAGTGGTTGATCTGATGTTAGAGACACCACCAAACAGGTTGTTGTAATCCTTAACTTTCTTCCCTGCAGGCTGAGGGGAGGGTGACATTGTGGGTTTACCATTTGTATGTCATTTTAATCGTTTTGGGTTCTGTTTCAGATGTGCGAACACGCACTTTATTTATTTGATATGTACGTATTTTTGTGGTGTAAATAAACTATAAACGGTAGTCTGGATCAGTCACTTTCTTTAACTATACTGTACGTATATATTTGTCTGTATAGTGTGTCTGTGGTCGTTAGTTAAACCTTATCTCCTTTAAGGGTGTCAGAGGTAGTGAGTCTATAGCTATCAAATACGTCATAAGTGGCGAGGGAGAGTGAATCTCGGTTCTCACCCCTCGAAGCCAATAGTCTCATCGGTCCACATTCACTATCATTTCTCATCTAAATCTATCGTCTCAGTCTTTCTCATACTGGGGTCTTGTCTATACACTCAGACACACTCTAAACTTAAATCCACTTCGTAACAGCTGGCACCGATCAAGTGACTACTGAACACCTGCTTCAAAGACGCCCAACATATGAGGAACAGAGAAAGCGCATATGGCCATCACCAGTAGCAGTCCTGGGAAAACTCTGTAAAGATACCAAGAGCCTTAAGATGACCACTGCTTTCTTTGAACTTATTCAAGTCCACGCCTGAAAGTGAACGAGAAAGAAGAAGAAGAAGGGATACCTAAGCAACTGAATAACATCATATGGAAGATTCATCTCATAAATAAAGAGCAGACCTGCCCAGGCACAAGCAGCGTTCAATAACATTAAAAGTAGTTTATGCAACAACTCTTTGTTAATGGAAATAAGAAAGAGAGTTCTTCAACGTATGTGGAATAAATCTGACATTTAAAAGGGAGTTGTGAACAATTAGTAGACAAGCAGGAAAATTCACAAAAGACACAGAGATGTGACTTTACACACAAAAACCGTGGACAAATAAAAAGAGTAATGAGAATAAACTGAAGAAGCATCTGTGACAGGGAGGTTTATTACTCACGTTACTTAATTAATTAATTCATTCATTCATTCATTTATTCATTCATTCATTCAACTTCTTTTTCGTTCCTTACGGAGCATGGAGCCTCCATTGCAACTGGCCTCCTTGCGGCAAACTTGTATCATAGCTTACGCTCATGCAGCTGTGGTTTCTTTAGCAGTTGTTACATGATGATGTTGCCAGCCTCACGCACAAACTCATTTAGGCGCTTTTACGATATGCCAAAGAGGGTTAAAATAAAAGAGAGAAGAGAACGAACGAACGAACAAACTTTATTTTCAAAGGGTTTAGAATTGGGCACGCAGGCCCGTCTGACATTCTACCCTTCCTTTCTCTCACCTTTATTACTGAATTCATTTATTCTCACATGCATTTTACATATCAATTTCAAGAAATTCAACGTTGTAAAGTAAAATAAAATAACATTCATATTAACATTAACGACTTATAAGCATGACATAAAATATGATGATAAGTACAAACATCGTCATTAGAACCTTCAGTTGATATTATAAGAACAGAGAATCTCATTAGGGGGGCATGTAATCAGAACTCGTAAAGTATTAGAAAAGATTGTATGAATAGAGGGACTGAGGTTGTTTCTTAGGTTATGTGGAAGGCAATTCCAAAGATGAGCAGCAGAGTACTCTAAGCTTTTCTTGAATAAGTCAAGCCTAGGCTTGGGCACTTGCAATTTGTTAAAGCGTTGACTGCGTCTTTCTTTGTACTTGGACATTGGCCACAGATATGCTGGAGCTTTATGTGACAGGATTTTGTGAACAAATTTAGCTTTGTTAAACAGAAGGCGCTTTCTTAAGGGCAGTATTTGGAGATATTTATATAGATCTACACACTGAGTTAGGCAGTTGTCAGAGACTAGAAAAACTGCACGCTTTTGTAGTGAACGGAGTCTCTTTGTGTTGGACATTGAGCAACTATCCCAGATTGTGTAGCAATAGTCAAGGTTTTATTGTATGTGAGATATATAGAACAATTTTCGTGCGTCTTCATCTAGGAAATGTTTGATTTTAGCTAACTGGTAAACTTTATGTGCCGTTTGCCTGGTCAGTGCATGTACGTGTGAGTTCCCATTTAGATGGTGGTCAACGACTATACCTAGAGTTTTAGGTTCATTAACGTTTTCAATTAGTGATGTACCAATGTAGACCTGAAGTGTTGTTTTCTCTGAATTTTGTAATTTTTGTCTAGTTGATATTAACATGCATTTTGTTTTAATGATATTTGTTAGCATGCGATTTCCGTTGCTCCACTTGATCAGATTATCTGTATCTTTTTGTAACGAAAGTTCGAGTATTACAACTTTTATCACTCTTGTTATCAGTACAGTCGTCTGCGAACAGGTCATAGGAGGAGTGCTTGATGTGTAGTGGAAGGTCGTTAATGTATATGGCAAAAAGTAGAAGACCAAGTATAGAACCCTGAGGAACACTGGTATTTATTACTGCTGGGTTTGAATATGAGTTGTTGTAAGAAACTACATGTTTTCTGTCTGACAGAAATGAGTTAATTATTGTCACCAGTTGAAAGTTTACTTTTGATGTTTCTAGTTTTCTAATTAAAATAGGGTGATCTATCATATCAAATGCTTTTTTAAAGTCTACAAAGACTGCCCCACACATGTTATCGTTGTTAATATTTAGGTGCCAGTTGTCTATCATCTTAGTTAGAGCAGTGTGACATGAATCTTTAGGTCTGAACCCCGACTGACTATCAATTGGTAAGTCGTTATTAACTAGGTGTTATAGTGTAATTTTATGTATGTGTTTTCCCAGTATACTGATAGACAGCAGTGATGATAGGAAGGCGTGATGAAACCCAGTTAGCATTGGTCATTACAAGAAAGAAGAAGTATTCAACATAGATACAATATTTCAAGACCAATGTGTTCTCAGCCATGTCAGTCAGAACCATACAGATTTATTTTCTTTATCTGCCTGAACAGAACTTGGATCTGATGTCAAACCTATTATATAAGTCTTTACTTCATGAGACTAGGCTAATCTTCCACACCCCCATGTCAAAAAAGCTTCCATTCGTGAAATCGTTCTTTGGTTAAGCAATTCCACGATGACAGGAAACTCCATACAGAGAGTTACAACAGGAGATAATTAAATATTACACACATAAAGGTATGTCCAGGCACTCGTGATAAATAAAGAAGTAGATAACTAGACAACAGAAAAACAACAGAAGTGAGTGAAAGCTACATAAAGTGTGTAGGGTATTGTAAGAGTGTTGTAAAAGAATCTCAATACAAAACATATACAAACATATACTAAGTACTATGATAAACTCAACTAACTCCAGCTGTTAAATTTTATATTTAAAATATTTTTTGTTAAAATTTATTGGTCCTGAGCCTAAAGTTGTTTTGGTCAGGACTACAGTTCTTCTTCTTCTTCTTCCTCGTTCGCCCTGAAAAGGACGGTGGTTGCGTTGTGTCTGTTTACGCCGTAGCTGTGATATCTGCACCTTTCGGTCGACACATCCGACTTCAGCACGGCATTTTTTAGGGACCGGGTTTGCCTTCCCATTGCGATCCGTACTAGCTCAGCCAGACTGCACTGCTGCAGACTGTTTCCAGGACCACCACGTGGAGGTGGAGTACGGTCTTGACCAGCTCTGGTTCGCTGGTCCTGATGCAAGCAGTCAAGCTATGGGTCGCTGACTGCATTCACTATTGCTGCATCTTTGGGTCCCGGACTACAGTTCAATGAGAATCAATTTAGATGGATAGATATATTTACAAATATATATAAAGATATTTACATGCATCAGACAATATGTCCATAGTACATTGTTACAAATGTTCACTTTGATGTTGTTTACTCTATTTTAATACTGGGAGTGGGAAGCAGGTTGGGGATTGTCATCATTCCAATGTCTCTTGTTTCACTATGATTGTTCCTTATATTCTTTAGGAGGAATGTTTATGTAAGCACAGGAGATTATTCTCTATTAGTGATAATTTGTCCCAGGCCAGATATAGCACTTATCTGGTTCCTGGAATAAGCCGCAGTTGTAGTCGGTTTGGCCAAACACTTCAGTCTCCTCTGGTCTTGACTTCTTTAATACAAGTAGGTGCCAGAGACTCTTTGAAATCTTGCAGACTTCTTCACTGATCGAGTACTAGCACCAGACAAGTGCCAGCAGGAACCCCTGTCGGTGCCAGTTATGGTTCTGTCTTAATAAGTAACGATGAATTAGGCAATAGAATATAGCACACTTTCATCACTGCCTCTGTTCAGACTGCTTTCTGATGGTAGTATTATTTAAAAAAGCACAAGTCTGCTCATCGCTTCTTGCTCCTCTGAATATTTTGAAAAAATGGCAGCGAGCATTCCTACTATTCCTATCATGTAAAAAGCTTTGGCCAATGAGACCAAGCATCTCTTTTTTTGAATGAATTCTCTCTTTTTTTTTTTTTTATATCTCAAACCCTATGCGTTACTATTACCAACTAGATGTGTATATTTAGGTCAGCCAATAATATTACGGCTTCTTTCAAATTCCATCCAATCCCTTTCATTGTACTATCTTAGCCTTTCTCTCACCTAATTTTTTCCCAAAAAATATGCTATCCAATCTAAGCAGACATGACTTGACCTGACAGTATCTCCGATTCTCTATGTATTATCCCCAATATTTGATTATCTAATGGACTATTTATGTAATTGATAACATATTCTTAGTCAGCAAGGCCACAGGTACACGAATATATGATTTTTATGGGGCTACGTGGCTTGGTTCAATATTCCATATTTTTTTTCCCATGTTAGTTGTTGATTTTTAAACTACTTCCTGTTCAATTCTTTTCTCATGTACTTTCAAGCTAATTACGAGAGTTTATGTCATTCGCAATAAGAGCTAAGCGTGTTTTCATGACCGTAGTGTCCACTTTTTCTAACGTTACATCGTATTTGAAACCGCCTAAGGGCAATACTAGCAAGTTAGTTTTATTTTTAGAAACAATTGTGAGACGTGATTTGCGTTGGTTATCTATCCGTCCCCTCTCTCTTCTACAATGTATTTAGGCAAATTCTTAGTTGACCTAGGAAAGTGTTACGTTTGTCTCAAGGACGAATTTGAAAAATTGGGTACCCTTTTTGGTTCGGCTAAGGCGTTATCAATTAATAAGCTGAAGGCGTAGGCGACGCCAACAATGAAAATGTTTAGTACTATCCTATCTTTGACTTTATGCACTATACTGTTATATTCTAATTTAGATATTGTATTTAGAAGTTCACCACACATCTCCCCACTTAGAACAGACTATCATATGTCAGTTCCTTCTTCTAAATACACATAGATAAATTTACTACCTATGCCTGGTGACTACTCTGATGTTCGACATACGGATGTCCGCTTAAAAAATCTGAACCTACATTGGTTTTGCCTGGAATATATTCTATGGTAAACTGTGTGACGTACGTCTAAGTATGACAAATGAATTTCCCTGACTCGATGGACGACAACAGAATATTGGCCTCTCATAACTTTAGAACCCCTGATCATCTGTTGTAACTTTAACCTGCATGCAGCATTTCCACGAGAACTTTACACGCTGGATCATTAATATGTAGCCTGCTATCTTCTGTGAACTTTTGAGATCGCATGGCCTTTGATGGGAGGTGAAATCACGCCCTCAACCATCTCTGAGAACGATTTATAGCAATCTTTTCCTTAACGCCGGCCCAAAAGAGGACGTGGCCAGAGACTCACTCCTGTTTCTAGAGCAAGTAACAGCAGTTCAATTTCTTACCTGGCTGTCACCCCGCCTGGTGGGAGTTGCCATAGCTTCTCAGAACAGCGGTACCATCAAAGCCAGGCTGATCTTCAGAATTCAACGTGGGGCGGTATACGATCTAAAGAAATCAAGGAATTATAACCAGTAAATCCAGTTTAGTTCTGTATAGATAGATGTGCTTTTAATTATTTTAACTCACGGGGAGTTTTCCTGATTTGTTAATTGACGACGCTAATAAAGAAAATAGGCTAACTAATTTATCGCGTGTCAGATTATAATATGATTTGTAATGCATTTCTTGTTTTGATTATCTTTCATTCAGAACGATCATTCAACCTGCATCCCAGCAATTATTAATTATATACAGAGTTCTGCCAACTCAATTCGATAACTCCAGTAACATATGAACCTTTTTAAAGCTAAACTTGTGGCGACCTGTAATGGGCCCCGCTCCTCGGAATTTAACTGAGAATAAAGCCACCCAAGAAACACTTTTAAAATACTAGTTCATATAGTCCTTAAAAGTAAAACTGGAAGCAGAACATATTTTATTCACTGCCCTATTTGTGAAGAAAAAACATAGGTCTACCTGAACACTGTCTGTCAAGTATATTCAGCGGATTTTACACACCCCCGAAGAAGAACTTACCTCAGTGTTTTTTTTTAACTTGTGACATTACGAAAAAAGAAAGTTATCTCCACCAGCTGTGCCAATTTTAGGAACCACACCATACCTCACGCCTAGCCAAGTGCCTGTGCCATTAATTAGGAACTTTATCTAAACCAACAGTAGCCTTTACGCTTCACCGTCTGGCGATTTTTTGAGACTATTTGTTACCTCGTTAAATCTGGGGCATGACACGGAAGAAATAAGAGGACCAGTCCATTATTCCACGGTATTAGCTGCTGTGGTAAATAATTCCTAGAGTGACAGAATTCACCATTTTGGTAAGTCTGCGTGCGTGTTTGTGGGATGGCCAGCCCTAGTGTGTTTTTTTGAATGAAAGGAGATTTAATCTTTTCTTTACCCTTTTAATTAGTTCGACCTAGTATTAAGGTGCATTATATTCCTTGTACGGGACTTCTTCTAGCGGGATTGTGTAACTGTGTTCATTCCCCCCTCCCGTAAAATTTGTATGATTAAAGGGAGACATTTGAGAACCCTAGCTTTTCCTCTACACCCCTCCCCCCCTTTCTTGTCTTTTGGACCGGGTCTTGTCTGTTAGTAAATACAAACGGGAAACGGTGGATGGGATATTTCTCCTCAAACCCCCCTCTTCCCTTATCATAGTTGTACTCTGTAACCTTTGATTTTTGACTGTAAATGTATAATTATTTGTGACTGCTTTATGATAATAAAGGTATTAATCTTTATTTGTGTTGGTTGTCGGCTGGCCCAAAACTCCAAACATTTCCATCTGTGTAGGCTGTATTCATGTACGTTGTGCGACAGAATCACCAAATCGGTGAGTGCGCCTGAGCGACTGGAACTGACAAACAATTTTTTGTTCAGAAGAGAGATAGGAATAGTCTGTGAGAAACAGATATTGTCGTAATAAGAGACTGTCCTTGCTCTTCCCAGCGCTTGTGAATCTACTACCTCATTCTCCTAAATCCTTATTCTCACAGAGCCTTCAATATTCCTCTACACTCTAAAGGGACCAATATCCATCAGCACCCTTTCAGATAAAATTTACGACAATATATGGTTAGCTCGTTCGAGATTCTGAACCTAGTTAAAATAGAGTGTGGTTGATTGTCTTTGTGAAGTAGGGTATAATCTTTAAAAGTAATTACTTCCCCTAGACCAAGCCGTTCAGTATTTGGGCCGACCACACAATAATTATGACAGGTTTTTTTTTTTTCCACAGGAGCAGGCAGTTAGTGATTATAAAAGATTTGTCACCTTTGTATTCTCTGGCAGAGGGAATTGAAATTTTTTGGTTATATAATTGCTGGGACTGCGTGATTGTTTTACAATCACTAAAGGTTTTGAAGCGTTTGAGTTGAGCTAAGCTAAAGACGGATTGTTCTGATTTTTAAAAAATTAAGTTAACTACGTCTCATCTCAAAATTGTCTTCAGGGACGGAGTTTGTTGTTAGAGAATTAACATTTTCTGGAAGAAAAAAAAAAAATTTTTTTTCCTTTTTAAATGTTTTAATATAAATATTTCTCTACTGTTAGTAATAGTAGATTTTTTTTCATAGTGTAACTTACTAATTTAATTGGCATAGTTGCTTGCGTTAAAAGTCTTAAGTGACAATAATAGCGGCGATAAGTTAACACACGAGGTCATTAAGTAAATTGTTTTTTACTTTCGTTTTTTCTCGTAGCGGCTTTGAATTTTTTCCCTTCTTGTTCTTTCGTACTATTCTCTAGTCATACTACATCTTATTCTTTAACAATGGCCGAGAGGATACAGATGAGATCCATCCTGAGGCTGGAAGCGAAAGAGGCAGGCTTAGACGCAGAAGCGGCGAATCTGTTTATCAACCAGGAATTGGAAATATATGACGCGCAGCAACAAAGAGCAGAAGCAGAGAGGAAGGAAGAGAAACAAAGAGCAGAAGCTGAGAGGAAGGAAGAAAAAGAGAGAGAAGAGAGGGCAGAAGCTAGGAAGAAAGAAGCGGACGATCGTCAATTGGAGCAGAAGAAAATTGAGACAGAGATGGAAGCTCGCAGGGAAAGAGAGAGAGAGCGAGAAAGACAACATGAACTGGTGCTTAAGGCTTTAGAGAGTCGGGGCGCCTCTACTCCGAATAACGGAGAGCCGTCTTCGCCCCAGTCTCAGTCAATGGACCTCTTCAGCACTCATTCTGCCCAATTAGCGGCGATGTCTTTTGCTTTAGAATCTTTTCCTAGCCCTAATGAAAAAATTGACAGCTACCTAGAAAAATTCGAAAGGCTCGCGAATCTGTATGGGTTAGAGAGTTCCCGCTGGGCACTTAAGCTCTCAACGTTACTAAAAGCTAATGCGTATGACGTGTACACGAAGCTGGGAACCAACCAACATGATTACGACATGCTGAAAAAGGCCTTGCTAGAACGGTTTGAGATGACCGCCCGAAAATTCCTGCAAATGTTCAGGAACAGCCGAAAAGAGAGCACGGAAACATTCCCACAATTCTCTTCACGTCTCACGGGCTATTTGACAAAGTGCATTGAATTATCTGACCTACCTCTTACATATGAGGGACTACTTGAACTTGTTCTTGTGGAACAGATAAAGGCAACTTTGTCAAACGAAACCCGTAGATTTTTGGCTGAACAGGGCGCAGTCAGGCTTGAGGACATCCTCAATAAGGCCGAACGCTATACCAATGCAATGGCCGAACTTCCCAGCACTAAACGTAAACCCACAGATGAGCCATCTCGAAAACAAAATCTAGAGCAGTCATCCTATTCTTCTAATTCCTCTCAGAATTATAACCAACGAGAAAATAATACACAGAGACCTCCCCAGGAAAAATCGAAATTCTACAAAACCCGATACCCCCCCCCCCCCCCCCCAACAACAATTCTGATCAACCCACCAAGCCTACGTGGCAGCGCGGCCACCAAGGTCAAGGAAAAGGAAAGACCCCTACACCAGGAACGTCTGATCAGGGCAAGCAGACCGGGCCTAACCGCGTTGGATGTTTGCATACAGCCTCGAAAGGTAGAGTCAATGTCAGTGATTCTCAACCTGAGGGGGACCGACCCTCAACTCGAGGAACTGTAATTTTGAATGGTACCTCAACCACTTGTCTCTTTGACACTGGATTAAGTTTTAGTTGTATTGTTGCTAGACACCTAGTCAAACCAGGTCAGGAGACAGAGGAAACCGTCAAACTTAGTGGAGTTTTTAAGAGTGATGCGCTCAGGACGCTGCCTATCGCGCTGGTAGAAATACACTCTGACTTTGTCAGAGGGGTTATAAAGCGGCCATAATGGATGATCCGATCTACCCAGTTATCCTGGGATGTAAATATGTGTTTATTGGGAAACCAAAGGAGCCGATTGTGGCAGCGGTAACCACAAGAGGGCAAGCCAAGCAAGAGAGGGAGCCTGCGCCAAATTTGTTGCCGAATGAACTGAAGGAGGCGCAACAAAAGGACCCTACTCTGAAGCCCTGCTTTAAAAGACTGCCCATGGCTAAGGACCCCAGACACAACGGAGACATCTTTTCTAAGGATGGCGTATTGTATCGTAGAACGGGCAACCCGGACACGGGGAATAACCAGCTCCTAGTACCGACGCAGTACCGAAGCCAGATCTTAGAGATGGGGCACTCTCTTCCCTTTAGCGGACATATGGGACAAAACGCCACTATTCAGCGAATAAAAACCCACTATTGGTGGCCAGGAATGAACTCTGACATTATCAGGTATGTGAAATCCTGCGCCCAGTGCCAACGGGTAGCACCCAAGCACTTGACACCCCCAGTACCCATGGGGCAAATGCCAATAGTAGGGACTCCATTTGAACGGGTTGCTGTCGACATCATTGGACCCCTGGAAAGGACCAAAAGAAAGCACAGGTTCATCCTGACTTTAGTCGACACTTGCACAATGTGGGCCGAAGCTGTACCGCTAACATGCATAGATTCCAAGCATGTCGCAGAAGCCCTCGTGCAAATCTTTACACGGTTGGGATTCCCTCAACAAGTTTTGACGGACAATGGATCCCAATTCCGTAGCCTGTTAATGGAGGAGATCTTTAAGATCTTGAGGGCCAAACATATCCACACAAGTCCCTATCATCCGGTCGGAAATGGGCTCGTGGAACGTTTTAACGGCACCCTCACCACCATGTTACGTAAGCTGGGTCAGGAGAAACCGGAAGACTGGGACCTATATATATCGGCTGCCTTATTCGCCTACCGAGAGGTTCCCCAAGCGTCTACGGGATTCGCGCCAGCTACACTTTTATTTGGCAGACCTATTAAGGGGCCACTAGAAGCCTTACTTCGGTCCCTGACAGACCAAAAGGCTGACGAGACAGTCGTCTCTGCAAGCAAGTATGTATCTGAGCTCAAGGAAAGGCTAAAGCTAGGATGGGATCTAGCTACAACAAACCTTACGAAAGCCGCGCTAAACATGCTAAAAGATACAACAAAGCTGCAAAAGAGAGAGAGAGAGAGAGCTCCAACCAGGGGAGAAAGTTTTGTTGCTACTCCCAACCGGAAGCAATAAACTTCGCATCGGATGGCAAGGGCCGTTTACCGTCCTTAAAAAGATCTCACGTACTAATTACAAGATCTCCATTAAAGGAAAGGAGAAGGTTTTCCACATAAATCTGCTCAAGAAATATCTGGAAAGACCAGTGCCATCCTCCGAGCATCTCCTGGCTGTCGCCATAGCAACGGAAGACGAGGAAGATGATGATGGTTGCATGGAGTACCCATTGCAACCCACAGAATCCTTTAAAGATGTCAAGTTCGGCGACAATCTCTCACCAGAACAACAAACAGAAACCAGGGCGCTACTACAGCAGTACAGTGAAGTCTTAACGGATGTACCTGGTCGAACAAATCTCATCGAATTTGACATGAAATTAACAAACGAGACCCCTGTTCGAACCAGAGTATACCCCATTCCGTACGCCAAAGCTGATGCACTTCGCGGAGAAATAGACAAGCTGCGTCAGGCAGGAATTATCAGCGAGTCTACATCTCCTTACAGTTCGAGTGTAGTGCTGTTGCAGAAGCCCAATAAGGAAGTTCGGCTGTGTATTGACTACCGGTTGCTAAACGCTGTAACGGAATTCCAGCCTGAACCGCTCCAAACTGCTTCTGAGTTGTTCACCAAGCTCAGCAAGGCAACAATTTTCTCCAAGATTGACCTCAGTAAAGGTTATTATCAAATACCAGTCAAGGAGGAAGTTAAACCTTTGCTAGCTTTCAGCACTAGTGAAGGACATTACACATTTCATGTGATGCCGTTCGGACTGCATAACGCACCAGGAGTGTTTACCAGGATGATGAGAAAGCTTTTAGAACCCTTGCGAAGTCCCCACATCCATAATTTCATGGACGACATCTTAATTGCATCGGAATCCTACGAAGAACATATTGCTACAGTCGCTATGCTCCTTAGGAGACTACAGGAAACTGGTCTCACAGCCAGACCTAGCAAATGTCTCATCGCATTTGAAAAGCTGGACTTCCTGGGGCACACTATTTCTCACGGCTGTAGTTGGCCTATTAAGAAGAACGTGGAGAAAATAGTGGCAGCAAAAAGACCCCGAACAAAGAAAGACATCAGGTCATTCTTATCACTATGTGCTTACTATTAGAAATACATCCAGAACTTCAACGGACTGACAGCACCTCTGACTGACCTCACCAAGAAAGGTTGTCCTGATAAGGTCATGTGGAATCAAAAGTGCGAACATGCATACAGCACTTTGAAAGGACAGTTGGCGGCATACCCCATCCTAAGGTTACCTGACCTTAAGAAACCTTTCGTACTGAGAGTTGACGCGTCAGGTCAGGGCATCGGGTCAACATTGCTGCAAGTCGAGGACAGTGACCCGAACCTGCTATTCCCAGTTGCTTACGGCAGTCGGAAACTGAATAAAGCGGAACGCAACTACAGTGTCGTTGAAAGAGAATGTCTCGCTCTGATTCATGGCATCAGACGCCATCATGAGTTTCTGTATGGTACTTCTTTCACGGTGCAAACAGACCATGCTCCATTAGCTTTCCTGGGTGCCAATAAGGAATTCAACGCAAGGATAATGCGTTGGGCCTTGCTATTGAGTGTTTATTCCTTCAAAGTGGAATATATTCCAGGAAAACAGAATGTCGGAGCTGACTTCTTGAGTAGAAACTGGACCACGGAGGAAGAGGAGAAAATCTACGATGCCAATCATCCAAAAGCTACCGATCAGGGCAACTTCATTGTCATAAATGAAACATGAAAACGAGTTTCCATGTCTCAAAAGTGGGGACGATTGTGACGTACGTCTAAGTATGACAAGAGAATTTCCCTGACTCGATGGACGACAACAGAATATTGGCCTCTCATAACTTTAGAACCCCTGATCATCTGTTGTAACTTTAACCTGCATGCAGCATTTCCACGAGAACTTTACACGCTGGATCATTAATATGTAGCCTGCTATCTTCTGTGAACTTTTGAGATCGCATGGCCTTTGATGGGAGGTTAAATCACGCATTCAACCATCTCTGAGAACGATTTATAGCAATCTTTTCCTTAACGCCTGCCCAAAAGAGGACGTGGCCAGAGACTCACTCCTGTTTCTAGAGCAAGTAACAGCAGTTCAATTTCTTACCTGGCTGTCACCCCGCCTGGTGGGAGTTGCCATAGCTTCTCAGAACAGCGGTACCATCAAAGCCAGGCTGATCTTCAGAATTCAACGTGGGGCGGTATACGATCTAAAGAAATCAAGGAATTATAACCAGTAAATCCAGTTTAGTTCTGTATAGATAGATGTGCTTTTAATTATTTTAACTCACGGGGAGTTTTCCTGATTTGTTAATTGACGACGCTAATAAAGAAAATAGGCTAACTGTAATTTATCGCGTGTCAGATTATAATATGATTTGTAATGCATTTCTTGTTTTGATTATCTTTCATTCAGAACGATCATTCAACCTCCATCCCAGCAATTATTAATTATATACAGAGTTCTGCCAGCTCAATTCGATAACTCCAGTAACATATGAACCTTTTTAAAGCTAAACTTGTGGCGACCTGTAATGGGTCCCGCTCCTCTGAATTTAACTGAGAATAAAGCCACCCAAGAAACACTTTTAAAATACTAGTTCATATAGTCCTTAAAAGTAAAACTGGAAGCAGAACATATTTTATTCACTGCCCTATTTGTGAAGAAAAAACATAGGTCTACCTGAACACTGTCTGTCAAGTATATTCAGTGGATTTTACACACCCCCGAAGAAGAACTTACCTCAGTGTTTTTTTTAACTTGTGACATTACGGAAAAAGAAAGTTATCTCCACCAGCTGTGCCAATTTTAGGAACCACACCATACCTCACGCCTAGCCAAGTGCCTGTGCCATTAATTAGAAACTTTATCTAAACCAACAGTAGCCTTTACGCTTCACCGTCTGGCGATTTTTTGAGACTATTTGTTACCTCGTTAAATCTGGGGCATGACACGGAAGAAATAAGAGGACCAGTCCATTATTCCACGGTATTAGCTGCTGTGGTAAATAATTCCTAGAGTGACAGAATTCACCATTTTGGTAAGTCTGCGTGTGTGTTTGTGGGATGACCAGCCCTAGTGTGTTTTTTTGAATGAAAGGAGATTTAATCTTTTCTTTACCCTTTTAATTAGTTCGACCTAGTATTAAGGTGCATTATATTCCTTGTACGGGACTTCTCCTAGCGGGATTGTGTAACTGTGTTCATTCCCCCCTCCTGTAAAATTTGTATGATTAAAGGGAGACATTTGAGAACTCTAGCTTTTCCTCTACACCCCCCCCCCCTTTCTTGTCTTTTGGACCGGGTCTTGTCTGTTAGTAAATACAAACGGGAAACGGTGGATGGGATATTTCTCCTCAAACCCCCCTCTTCCCTTATCATATTTGTATTCTGTAACCTTTGATTTTTGACTGTAAATGTATAATTATTTGTGACTGCTTTATGATAATAAAGGTATTAATCTTTATTTGTGTTGGTTGTCGGCTGGCCCAAAACTCCAAACATTTCCATCTGTGTAGGCTGTATTCATGTACGTTGTGCGACAGAATCACCAAATCGGTGAGTGCGCCCTAGCGACTGGAACTGACAAACAATTTTTTGTTCAGAAGTGATATAGGAATAGTCTGTGAGAAACAGATATTGTCGTAATAAGAGACTGTCCTTGCTCTTCCCAGCGCTTGTGAATCTACTACCTCATTCTCCTAAATCCTTATTCTCACAGAGCCTTCAATATTCCTCTACACTCTAAAGGGACCAATATCCATCAGCACCCTCTCAGATAAAATTTACGACAAACTGGTATCGCTGTAGGAGCAACGACCAACGTAATAATCTAGCATTTTCATGCCTTGCTTGTGACAGACACACGAGTGGTTTGTGATCTGTTTGGATCTTAAATGATTTACCATAGAGATAAATCTGGACCTTTTTTATAGCCCATATGACAGCTAAACATTCTTTTTCACTTGTTGAATATTTTTGTTCTGCTGAGTTTAACATACGGCTAGCATAAGCTACTGGGATTAATTCCCCATCAAGTGAAGTTGACCTTTGTAATAGAGCTGCACCCAAAGCTATATTACTAGCATCCGTTCTCACAATGAATTCTTGACTCAAGTCAGGTAATTTCAAAATAGGCCTGCTTGTGAGCTTTTCTTTCAACTCTTGGTAGGCTAATTCACACTGCGCTGACCAAGTAATTCTATCAGGATTTCCTTTGCGCGTTAAATCAGTCAAAGGAGCACATATGGAGTTAAAGTTTTTAATATACTTTTGGTAGAAACCACATAATGAGACAAAAGATCGCACATCTTTCTTTGTATGTGATCTTGGTGCTCTTTTCAACTTCTCCAGGTTCTTGGGGTCAGGGGTCATGTTTACCTGATGTACTGTGTGTCCCAAGAATTCCAGCTCTTTACATCCAACACAGCATTTTATCGGTCTAGCGGTCAAATTTGTCTCTCTAAGTCGATTAAACAACATATCCAGAGAGTTAATGTGTTCCTCAAATGTTTCAGTCGCTATGAGAATATCATCCATGAAGTTGGTGATGCATGGATTATTCAGGGGATCCAGTAATTTTCTCATCATCCTCGAAAACACACTCGGTGCATTTTTTAGCCCGAATGGCAACATGTTAAATTCATAATGTCCTTCCGAGGTGCTAAAGGCTAAATAAGGTCTAACCTCCGGCTTTACTGGAATCTGATAGTAGCCTTTGCTCAGATCCACTTTAGAGAAATATTTAGCTTTATTCAGCCTGGCAAACAGCTGATTTGTATCAGGTAATGGATCCGCCTGACCTTCTGTGACAGCATTCAGTTTCCTGTAATCTATACACAGTCTGTGTTCTCCAGAGGGTTTTCTTAACAGAACCCCACTGGAGCTGTAAGGAGATTCACTGTGCGAGATAATTCCTTCTCTCAACAGATAATCTATCTCCTCCTTCAAAGCTTTTTCTTTAGCGAACGGAATCGAATAGGCTGTCATACAGATTGGTGTTGGGTCTATGAGTTTCATATCATATTCTAATAAATTTGTATGTCCCGGTCGGTCCGTTAACACATCTGTATGATCATCCAGAACCTGTTGAACTCTCTCCCTCTGATTTTTCGTTAAGTGTGTACTGATTTTTACCTGTGCAGTGGTCTCACAGGGGTGTAAAGGATATTCATGAGAGGTGAGTGGTTCCTTTTTCATTTCCATTGCAACAGACAAGGTCAGTAGGTGTGTCTCCTCCTGGTTTTCTCTATCCAGATATTTTTTCAGGAGATTCACATGATAGATTTTCTCTTTCCCCTTCTTATCTATCTTATAATTTGTTCTAGACACCTTCTCTAGAACTGTATATGGACCTTGCCATCCAATTTGCAATTTATTATGGCTGCCGGGCAATAGAAGGAGCACCTTCTCTCCCACAGCTAATTCTCTGTCCTTCGCTTTTTTTATTGTAATAGGCAGCATGCTTTTTCCTGGCTTGTCTCAAATTTTCATTGGCAAGTTTCCAGCCAGTTTTAAGACGAGTGGTCAGCTCGTTCACATATTGATATGATGAGGTAATATTTTCTTCTGCCTTTTCATCGGTCCATGTCCTTAACAATACTACATATGGACCTTTAATATTGTTGATCTATTTTTCCAGGCACCGGTATGGTCTCTTCCATTAGAAGCATTATAGTGAGGACTTTTCTTCCTAGAATCATCATTCACAAATCGACCACTACCAATTTTTTTCTTGGGGTTTCTTCCCACTTTAAATTCCTTGTGAGAGATCTTCTCTCTCTGTTATCTTCACCCAGTTCACATAATTCCGACCGAGGGATTGTCGGCTTATTCTGGGGTAAAACATTTCTTTGTACTCGCTGCATAGTGGCCATTGTAATACATTCGAGTGAAGACTGTCTGTGAAAAGGGGTTTCCCATTCCCCTCTGTCCACTTTATTATAATCAATGTTCTTTCCAGGCCTAAGTTTGCCCCGTGGCGTGATTAGGTCCTGATTCATTTTCCCACGTGTTGGTATTCCCTCTTTATTTTCTGGCCCAGGTTTTCCATAATGCTTCTCTCGCATTTGGTTATTATTTTTCCACCCTGTGGAATTTTTCTTATTGCACTGGTCGCAGGCCTCGACAAATTTTCTTATGTCTTCAACCACTCCTGGCCAGTAATAAGACATAGATGTCCTTGTACAGGTGCGACCCATCCTCAGATGTCCACAGTCTTGAACATGTGTTTGTCTCATAACTCGTTCCCTATATTTTGATGGCACTACTAACTGTGCACACCCGTATGATCCTGCTTTATCCGCCCTGTAAAGCAGTCCATAATCCAAATAGAATTCCCCTTTTCTAGGAGGGGTATGGAGTTTTTGGAGTTTGTCAAAACACGGCTTCAGTGATCTATCTTTAGCCTGTGCCTTCCTACACTCTTTACGAGACATAGTTTTTGGTGGTTCCTCCTCCTTTCTAGGAGTCGACCTGACCTGAAGCGTGGCCATTACTACAGGTTTCCTATTACAATTTTTGGTGTTATGGTTGTCCATCCGACAATTTTTACACCACCTCTTTCCTTGGTTAAAAGGTTTTCTTTCAGCATATTTCCTTTCATTGAATTGTGGGGTTTTATTTTTATAGTCATTGTGTGGCTAATTGTCTATTAAAGTTTTGTGGTGCCTTAAAACATCTTGCTTACCTTTTGGCAAAAACTCTCTAAGCAAATTCCCCTAAGCCCCTGTCTCACCCGACAGTAGTTTGGCATTCCTAAATTTTTTTCCATAAAATCTCTCCATTTTTTTCATATCTTAACCCAGATTGTCTTGGATAACTTGAGACTCTCTCTCACCTCTCTCTCTCTCTAACCCATATGTAGTAGCCAAAAGCTCAAACCTACTTAAATACCCTTCTATTTCATCATCTTTCTCAACAAAATGGTCTACATGAAAACCCATAGCTGAGGTTGAGGCTCCCTGACTAGCAGTGGCATCTGAGGCAAAGGGCTGGCACCATTTTCAGGAGCATGGCCTTGAAATTCTAACTCCCTTAGTCGTAGCTCGTGCTCCCTCTGCAATCTCCTATCTTCCCTTTCTGCAGCCAGTCTCTTTTCTTCTCTTTCTGCAGCTAGTCTCTTTTCCTCTGCTTCCCTTTCTCCAGCCAATCTCTTTTCTTCTCTTTCTGCAGCCAGTCTCTTTTCTTCTGCTTCTCTTTCTGCAGCCCGTCTCTTTTCTTCGGCCTCCAACTTCTTCTCTTCATACTGGAGCCTTTCAATCTCTGCCTTCCTATCTGCCTCAATCTGCAGCCTCTTAATTTCTTTTTCAGCCTCTAACTTTCTTTCTGCTTCTTTCTCTAATCTTTTATCTTCTCGGGCAATAAATTTGTCCACCTCTGAAGTTACATACTGGACCAGTTCTGGTCCATCCATGCCCATCTCTTTAGCAGTGTGCACAGCGGCAGATCTGAATTTGGCTAGATCAGCCATTCTAACTCAAGTAGGTCTACTAAAGTTCTAAGACAATCTTAAACTTAACTAAACTAATTACTGACTATAATTAACTAATTACTACTGGCTGTGACAACTTATCACTGTAATCTCCTCTTAATTATTTTTATCTTCTTAGGGGGTGTTTCTACTGCTAATTTTTTTTCCTGGGAATGGTTCAAAGTGCTTAGAGACCCCGACCTTTGTCTTTATGACTTGAGTGTGGTACACAACTCTATTACAGAGTACCTCCCTTGTTACAAAGACTTGCTGATCTCACGTCTCAGATTATATTCTTCTTGACTCGCGTCACCGAAAGATACATAAAGTGACTAGGGTATTGTAAGAGTGTTGTAAAGAATCTCAATACAAAAACATATACTAAGTACTATGATAAACTCAACTAACTCCAGCTGTTAAATTTTATATTTAAAATATTTTTTGTTAAAATTTATTGGTCCTGAGCCTAAAGTTGTTTTGGTCAGGACTACAGTTCAGTGAGAATCAACGTTTCGATGGTTAGATATTTTAGCGAATATATACACATGATATTTACAATGGGCTAATCACCTGTTTGCCAAGTCACTTCGATTACATGTCCTGCCCATGGGCCTTGTGCACTTGGGTCCCCTCTACACCTCGTTTCACGGGGTAGAAGAGGTTCCGATTATGAGATGAGATGAAATACTGGGAATGGGAAGCAGGTTGGGGATTGTCATCATTCCAATGTCTTTTGTTTCACTATGATTGTTCCTTATTTTCTTTAGGAGGAATGTTTTTTGTAAGCACAGGAGATTATTCGTTACTAGTGAAAATTTGTCCCAGGCCAGATATAGCACTTATCTGGTTCCTGGAATAAGCCGCAGTTGTAGTCGGTTTGGCCAAACACTTCAGTCTCCTCTGGTCTTGACTTCTTTAATACAAGTAGGTGCCAGAGACTCTTTGAAATCTTGCAGACTTCTTCACTGATCGAGTACTAGCACCAGACAAGTGCCAGCAGGAACCCCTGTCAATGCAAGTTATGGTTCTGTCTTAATATCAAACTAAGTCCTCCTAATTTACCTGTAAACATATGGTCAATACAAAGAACATGGTCAGCTCTCTATGACAACCCTGCTTCTCCACTTTAGTTTGATGGAACAAATTTTACCAGTTTTCTTTTCTCTTCCCTAATGGATGCTACGCCTCTGTCATTCCTGCAATAATCTTTTCCATGCAATAAGATAGGTGTAATGTTCCTGTATGACCATCATATATATATAGTCCTGTAGTTTTAAACTTCTAGATAGTCCCTTATATGATGGATCAACATCTAGGCCATGCCTAAGTCTGTTATGGAACCATTTAATTACAATCTTTTTTCATGGCCTTTTCTTACACACAACCCTTTGTTAATTAAAAAGTCAATAAAATCAATCTTACCACATATCAAGGAAATATAAACAAGTAACGATGAATTAGGCAATAGAATATAGCACACTTTCATCACTGCCTCTGTTCAGACTGCTTTCTGATGGTAGTATTATTTAAAAAAGCACAAGTCTGCTCATCGCTTCTTGCTCCTCTGAATATTTTGAAAAAATGGCAGCGAGCATCCTACTATTCCTATCATGTAAAAAGCTTTGGCCAATGAGACCAAGCATCTCTTTTTTTGAATGAATTCTCTTTTTTTTTTTTTAAATATCTCAAACCCTATGCGTTACTATTACCAACTAGATGTGTATATTTAGGTCAGCCAATAATATTACGGCTTCTTTCAAATTCCATCCAATCCCTTTCATTGTACTATCTTAGCCTTTCTCTCACCTAATTTTTTTCCCAAAAAATATGCTATCCAATCTAAGCAGACATGACTTGACCTGACAGTATCTCCGATTCTCTATGTATTATCCCCAATATTTGATTATCTAATGGGCTATTTATGTAATTGATAACATATTCTTAGTCAGCAAGGCCACAGGTACACGAATATATGATTTTTATGGGGCTACGTGGCTTGGTTCAATATTCCATATTTTTTTTTCCATGTTAGTTGTTGATTTTTAAACTACCTCCTGTTCAATTCTTTTCTTATGTACTTTCAAGCTTATTACGAGAGTTTATGTCATTCGCAATAAGAGCTAAGCGTGTTTTCATGACCGTAGTGTCCACTTTTTCTAACGTTACATCGTATTTGAAACCGCCTAAGGGCAATACTAGCAAGTTAGTTTTATTTTTAGAAACAATTGTGAGACGTGATTTGCGTTGGTTATCTATCCGTCCCCTCTCCCTTCTACAATGTATTTAGGCAAATACTTAGTTGACCTAGGAAAGTGTTACGTTTGTCTCAAGGACGAATTTGAAAAATTTGGTACCCTTTTTGGTTCGGCTAAGGCGTTATCAATTAATAAGCTGAAGGCGTAGGCGACGCCAACAATGAAAATGTTTAGTACTATCCTATCTTTGACTTTATGCACTATACTGTTATATTCTAATTTAGATATTGTATTTAGAAGTTCACCACAAGGACCTTTCGAATGGCACCACCGCCTAGCTACGGAAGCGAATCACACTATCCTCCCTGCCAGCTAGGCACCACAAAGCAGGAGGTCAATCTGATCATCATAAAATGTCGCCGTCTGACTGTCACGGATTGCATCCCCTGCTTTGCAGTGGTAGTCCAACAGTGGCCAAAACTCAAGAGTATCTAAATGGGTCGTCAAAGGTGTCTACCTTCGTACAAGATTACCCTTGGCAGAGATGTAGATAGAAGGGTAATGACGCTTCTACCTTTAGTGAGTTTACACAAGATATCTTCAGAAGTCAAGAACAATGTTGCATTGGGCTGAACAATTGTTAACTTATATCTGATCCGTCGTCTTTTGTGAACGATTTAGGCAATGGTTTTTAGCCCGTTGAAGCCCCCAGCTGAGTTAATTATATATATATATATATATATATATATATATATATATATATATATATATATATATATATATATATACACGCACACACAAAATATTCTGGCTCATACGTTTGCTTTCATACATGTAATAACTGAATCAACTATGTTTGTTTAGTTTTAAAATAACATGTAACAAATTTAATAGTGAATTAGTCTAAAAGGTTAAAATAAATATGGAAAGATTGGTGAAATTTTAGCGTCTTCTTAGAGACTTAATAGGGGAGTGATAAAAGTCTGTTTTGTTAATGCCTTTTAATCAAGACAACTGATCTAGGTGAGTCCTGCAGCCGTGGTTTTCGTCCCTTCTTTTGTGAGGGGTGTCGTAGATTTTTGATAGGGGAATTTAGACTTGGGTTGGTCCCTTCTGAATAGATTAGAATGAGTGATAGCCACAGTGAGAGATGATAGTAGAAATAGATTTCCACGAGTGAGATGGTAGAAATTTATAGAGGCTGTCCCGGAAAGCGAGAATCTTCTCTCTCTCCGCCTATCTTCTACAACAGATCCAGAGGAGTCAGACAGTCTATAAACTATATATATATATTAATATATATATTACCACTCACGTGCACACGCACACACAATTGACGACATGTAGACACAAACACATGGGAAAACTATAACAATGATTATATAGATATTTGGGAACGAGCTGACCCGACACACTGATTAAGTTCAAGGGAATTTTTAATTATCAGAATATTCCATCACAACACATAAAATTACATCAAAGCATATACACATAGTCAAGAAAAGTCAATAAAAATGCTACAAGAATGATAGACCCACAGTATGATCTTATCCCTCAAGGTATACCCACAGTCCTGTTAGAAGAAAGTGATAGCCCCAAAGAATCAAGGATACATTAGCGGTAATCTAATGATTTTCCCCTTTTAAAGGTATGAACAGACTTAGATATTAGTATGATCTATCCTAAGGAAAAGTATCTTGTTGCAACATAAAAAAAACTTGCATAAAGAAATTACAAAGTGGCTGAAATTTGGTATACCATAGAAAAGTCACTGGTTCCTGCTTTCTCTCGGTTCATTCATCGGGGCCCTGTCTCACACAACCTTACCTACAATCGTGCTGCTGTTCGCCGTCTGGCGCACGTTATGACACAATCTGTTTTATCGTTTGGTGAAGCGGATACCCAGCTCTGCAGATCTTGATTTCATCCAATTTGTCCGGGGAGCGTCCTCTTCAGGCGATAATTATGTTCAGATTTTAAGTTAGTGTCACTTATCAGTTCAGGTAAGAATTAGTTTTCAAGTGGGCTCACTGCATCAGAATCACGAGGTTTCCACTACTTAGGAACAATGTCAGGTTTGTAACTTCGATCAAAAGGTAAAAAAATTCTTGGTCACACCACAAGTTGACATAATTTGCGGAACGTTCCTGTTTGTAATAGTTTACTTGCCACAAGGGCTGAACAACTGTACTTAAGTTTTCTCAGGAAGAATAAAATCTGGCGCAGTAGGCCCGTTATGTCATTTCACCTTTAAAGGTCTTGTAAAGATTTTACACCAAGTCTTTTAAGGAAAATGTTTTAGTTCTTCTCAGATATTACTCATCAGTACTTAACGCTGGCAAAGTTTGGGTTAACCCCAGTTTTCTTCACTAAATAGAGGAAAAAACACATATAAAATAATTATACATACTATGTACTTGTTATAACTTACATTTTAAACTGCAAGCGTAGCGCTTGACTTATCGTTTAAATTCCCGTGAAGTAGTTATATTTAAAAAATCAATCATCATGAATTTGAAATACATATAAATATATTTCGTCAATACTCATGAGGCATCAGTGCATTTACTAGTTAGTTTAAAATATTCCCGACTGAGTATTTAGCAGTTAAATCAAATTCATTTATAGCTGCATGATTTTAAGCTAAAAATATAATTTATTCTGCTTTCCACTGAAACACGTCACTAGAAAATAATACAGACTATATTTTAATTCTCTCTGCAAAAAAGAACTAGTGAAATATGAAATAAGCGATTTTAACACTTTAAACACTTCACAAAATACTAGATATCTAATATATAATATTTACCTCCGCACAGAACTACAAATTATTACCACGAACTAGAATCAATTAATATAATAGTAGTCTAGAACTCGGCAAAGATTGCCCAGAAACTAAAGACTTTTCAATACACAAGATATTGTTCTAGCCTGGCGATCTGTCTACTGCAGATTTAGGAGTACGAATGAAAATCTAGTTTCAAACTCTGGTTAATATCTTAAACCAGACAAAAGATCCCACTATTTCCAAAACACGAAACAGCGCCGATCTCTCCCCTTTCCTAACACCTACGTACCTTAGACGCTGGACATAACATGCCAAACGCGTCTTAGACACCTCACTGCTAACGAAGCTGGCCGAGAGTGCCGTGACAGAGGAAATTACCAGACAAATGTCTCATTCTGCGCCGTACAGATGTCGGTTATCACACCTCACGCCGGAGAAACGTTCGTGTCAGGTGAAAATGCTAGACCAAAAGTCTGCTCCTATGTCTGAGTATGAAACATAATCACACATCTCGTCTGAATGTAGCGACTGACACGTTATATAATAACATGCGGGTGCGTTTCTAAATGAGAAAAGAAACAGGCGAAAGTTTGAATGGGAAAATAGTAATGTTTATATACGCAAACGTACGAATGCGAAAAACACAGGAAAAGGATAAAAGAGCGATAATAAAGTGGAGGACACGGGTAGAAAAAAAGAAAGGAAATATAGAAAATTTATTGATCATAATCTCTATGCGACAGAACGTCCACCCTTTAAGATATGGAAGCACTGCATGTCTACGTTATGGAAATAAATTTCCTATATCCGTAGCTTCAGGGTGTCTGTCCTCTTCCCTCTCATCTCCCCCTCCATCTCTCTCCAATTCTTACTCAAGTCTACTCCCAAAGTTTCCTTTCTCTGGAATGTCTCCCATGCACGCTTGAAAGAGCGTCGCCGCTTTTGACATTTTTGAAAGATTTCGTGTGTGTGCAGTGGAATTTCCCTGCCACTATCGTCATCTTCGTCAGTTTGGGCGATCGTCAGGAGATGGTCGGAGGTTGGCACCGGTCTTTCCAAGAATTTCTTTAACAGATTTAAATGGAAAACCTTCTCCTTTCCTTGAATAGAGATCTGGTAGTTAGCCTTAAAAATCTTTTTCAGGACGGCAAACGGCCCTTGCCATCCGATCCTCAGTTGGTTGTTTCCGGTAGGGAGTAACACCAAAATTTTATCTCCTGCTTCCAGTTCTCTTTCTTTCGCGACTTTCCTGTATCGGTTAGCGTGCTTTGTGCGTGCTCGCTTATAGTTGATCGTTGCTAGGTCCCATCCTAGTTTCAACCTTTCCTTTAAAACCGACACATATTTACTTGCTGAGACAACTGTCTCATCCGCCTTCTCGTCTGTCAGAGACTGAAGTAAGGCTTCAAGTTGCCCCTTAATAGGTCTGCCGAATAAAAGCGTTGCTGGCGGAAATCCTGTGGAAGTTTGAGGAGATTCTCTGTAGCTAAATAAAGCTGCAGGAATACAAAGATCCCAATCGTCATGTTTCACTTGTGCCAGTTTACTTAGCATCATGTTGAGGTTTCCGTTAACACGTTCCACGAGCCAATTTCCGGCCGGAGTATATGGCTTAGTTTAGTTGTGTTGGGTCCTCAAGATCTTAACGATCTCATCCATCAACAGGTTTCGGTATGGAGATCCGTTATCCGTCAACACTTGCTGAGGGAATCCCAACCGAGTGAAAATCTGCACTAGGGCTTCTGCGACATGCTTGGCATCTGCGCATGTTAGCGGGATAGCTTCTGCCCATAAAGTGCATGTGTCGACTAAGGTAAGGATGAATCTGTTCCTTCTTTTAGTGCTTTCAAGGGGTCCTAAAATGTCGATCACAACCCGTTCGAATGGTGTTCCCACTATTGGCATTTCACCCAAAGAGACTGGGGGTGCCCGTTGCTTGGGTGGCACACGTTGGCACTGGGCACAGGATTTGACATACCTGATAATCTCAGTACTTACTCCTGGCCACCAATAATGAGTAGTTATCCGTTGGTTTGTGGCGTTCTGTCCCATATGTCCGCTGAAGGGAAGAGAGTGCCCCATTTCTAGGAATTGGCTTCTGTACTGTTTCAGTACTAGGAGCTGGTTGTAACCATGGTCAGGCTTGCCCGTTCTGCGATAAAGTACGCCATCCTTAGAGAAAATGCCCCCGTGCTGTCTGGGTTCCTTAGCCATGGGCAGTTTCCTAAAGCAGGGTGCCAAAGTAGGGTCCTTTTGTTGCGCTTCTTTAAGTTCCATGGGTAACAAATTAGGCTCAGGCTCCCGTTCCTTGTTGGTTTGCCCTCTTGTAGTTACAGCGGCCATAATCGGCTCTTCCGGTTTCCCAATAAACACGTATCTACCGTCAAGTATGACTGGGTAGATGGGGTCATCCATAACAGCCGCTTTGATCACACCTCTGACAAAGTCAGAGTGTATCTCCACCAATGCGATGGGAAGCGCTGTTGGTACCTCACTCTTAAGAACTCCACAAAGTTCGACGGTCTCTCCTGTCTCTTGACCGGGTTTAACCAGGTGTCTGGCAACAATGCAATCATAAGAAAGCCCCGTGTCAAATAAACAAGAAGTTTGAGAACCGTTAAAAATAACAGTACCTCGCGTAGAGGGTCTCTCTCCCTCTACAGGTTGGGAATCACTGTCAATAATTCCGCCTTGCGAGACTGTTAGCAAGCATCCTATGCGTTTTGGCTCAGTGTGCTCGCCCTGATCATTAGTCCAGTGCTCAGGAATTCTCCCTTTGCCACCTTGTCCTTTCTGGCTGCGCTGCCATGTAGGGCAGTCGGGTTGATCAGACTGTTTACTGTGGTTAGGGTACTTGTTTTTGTAGAACTTGGATTTTTCAGGAGGGGGGTTTTGAGGTCCAGTTTCTCTGTGGTTATTCTGATTAGAAGCATGAGAAGATTGGTCTAGATTATTCTTTCGAAAATGCTCTTCTGTCGGTTTACGTTTTGTGGCCGGCATTCAGCCAGCGCATTTTGATAGCGCTCAGACTTTTCCAAGATGCCTTCAAGCTTTTCTGCACCCTGCTCAGATAGAAATCTCTGGGTATCAGCAGACAAAGTGTTCTTTATTTGTTCTGTTATAACAAATTCCTCAAGACCTTCATAGGTAGAGGGGAGCTGTGAAAGCTCAAGGCACTTTGTCAAGTATCCCTTCAAAAGAGACGAGAACTGCTGAAAAGTTTCAGAGCTCTCCTTCCTGCTGTTGCGAAACAGTTGCAAAAATTTGCGAGCATTCATTTCAAAGCGCTCCAGTAACGCTTTCTTCAACACGTCATAGTTGTCTTGTTGGCTGCTCTCCAGTTTTGCATACACATCACACGTACTGCTTTTCAGCGCCTGAGAGAGCTTCATATTCCAACGCGACCTCTCTAAACCGTACAGAGTTGCAATTTTCTCAAATTTTTCTAGATACGTGTCAATCTTCTCATTAGGACAAGGGAAAGATTCTAGCGCAAAAGACATAGCAGTGAGGTGAGTAGATTGAGTACTAGAAGGATCAGTCAAAGAAGAATGAGGAGAAGACTCTCCATTGCTGGAGGTAGAGGCAGCACCACGACTTTGGACTTCTAGAGCTTTAAGAGCCAACTCATGTTGTCTCTCCTTCTCTCTTTCCTCATGCTGTCTCTCCTTCTCTCTTTCGTTCGCCCTGCGAATTTCCATTTTCTCATGCATCTTCCTCGGCTCTAATTTACGGTCTTCCGCTGCTTTCCTCTCTGCTGCTTTTTCCTTCTGCTCCACATCATATTTCTCAAGTTCGTCCCTGACGAAAGCTTTCGCTTTGTCGCCGTCCAGTCCCTCTTCCATTGCTTCCTGTCTGAGCATCTGCCTCAGTTTCGCCCTCTTGGCCATAATAAATCAGTGACTGAGACGACTCAAGGAAGAAAAGAAGAAAAAGGATATTCTGGTTCCTACCACTTACGAGAAAATACCAAAATTAAAAAAAAAGATGATATACTTTACCCTGGGATACCTCCTCCAAAAATATATAGTATCTAACTATCGCTGCTATTAATCGGCAATAAAGCACCTAATGCAGACGACTACGCCAAATATATGGTAGTTAAGATTAATGACTCAAAAAAGTTGCTACTGTGGAAACAAAATAATTATTGCAAAAATTTAAAGAGAAAAAATAAATCCCTTAATTTTTTTAGTCCACTACAAGTTCACCCCTGAAGACAGTTAGGGTAAGGGAGGCAATTACAGGACGTATAGTCTGATCGCGCTCCTTAGCTTAGCTCAAACACCTTTTTCTTCAGAACCCTGTGACTGTTAGACAATCACAAACTTTACCAGCGTTTCGTATTACAAAATCCACAATTAACGTATATTCCGACAAAATCAACCTGTAACTCAAATGTATAATGCTCAATAATGCTGTGGAAAAAACCCAATAAATATTAGTTGTGTGGTCAGCACGCCCAATAACAGATCGATTCGTCTAGGGGATAAATTATTAAAAGATACAAAACTAACAAGACATCACACTCTAACTCTATATCATGAATAAAGAAAATAAATCCTGCAGGCGAGCTGATATTCGTATTTGCTCAGGACTAGAATTCAATTCCCGGAAAACGAGCCACCATTCTGTCGTAGATTTTTGATAAGGGGAATTAAGACTTGGGTTGGTTCTTTCTGAATAGCTTAGAATGAGTGATAGCCACTGTGAGAGATGATAGTAGAAATAGATTTCCACGAGTGAAATGGGAGAAATTTATAGAGGCTGTCCCGGAAAGCGAGAATCGTCTCTCTCTCCGCCTATCTTCTACAACAGATCCAGAGGAGTCAGACAGTCTATAAACTATATATATATATATATATATATATATATATTATATATATATATATATTGGGCCTTGTTGCCATTTGGCAACATACCGTTTAAAGTCATCTATTTCACTATCCGGCGTTCAAATTAATAATTTTTTTTGTTTTATTGTGTTCTAGAAACATTCCCAATTTTAAATTACCGGGTAACTCATTTGTCGGAGAAATACTTTTTTTTCACGCACTCTTTTGTCAAGGCATGGTAGCTGGTTTGCAAGATCGAATTGAGAGGTGAGTTTACTTCACATTATTTTTTAAAATTCCTTATGAAAACGGTGTATAAAAAATATGTTGAGTAACTTAAACCACTTATCTTTGTAACAAATGCTTTAATAGTTATAAATAAATAAAATAAGTTACTCTTATTTTACATTTTAGGTATGTTGCCATTTGGCAACAAAAGTCGATTAAGGAATAAAAACCACTTCATGTTGCCAATTGGCAACAGTTGCTTTTTACCTAATAAATGATATTTAATGTTGTATTTCTCTGTAATCAACAACATTAGTATTTTATTCTCATTATAATTGATTAAACTTCATCATTTAAAAAAAAGTTGTTATTTGCAATTTTATGTATCCTAAAAAGGTCAATGTAAAATAGTAGAATTACCAGTATAAATTACTAATAATATTGTAAATGAATAAAACATATTTACTTCATCTAGACTTGACTTTTAGAACTAAACTACACATGATAACCACTAAAATTGCCAGTAATCACAAAACATAATGTATCATCAGATGAGATTAAACAATTTTGTGATGAAAAACTTTTGAATTACAAAATGTATATGTTGTCATTTTTTTTTAAATTTTTTTTTTACAGTTAAACACAATGGATCCTCAAAAGTTTTACAGCCAAAAGACTACAATCTATAGACCAATACCTGAGGCTTCTAGCGATAGTGAGCTGTCAGACAGTGAGGCTGAAGACATCCTGGATAACACGTGGCAACCCGGCCCTTCCTCGGACACAACCGATTCAGGTTTGTTGAATTTAATTGATGTTTTTTTTTTTAATGTGGCCACTTTATTTCAGACTGCAGTTGTAGCCTTGTCCATCAGTGTACAACCTATGTACAGTTTCAGCCTAGTCCATCAGGTACTAAATATCGGCTGACGGAGACTTACTTGTGGAACGCTTTATACCATAATGTGGATTAGAATAATTTTTATCATTATTACTATTATCAGAATAATAACATGTACACCAGTATACCAATAAATGATTGTTTATGTTGCCAGATAATTAATATCTTTGTTTTCTTTTTTTTTCAGAATCATCTGCATCAGAGCTGGAGGACACAGATGTAACCTTTGATCGTCGTCGGATGCTATGGAGACACCGTGAAGCCTCAGATGTATCTTCTGAAGCTCCGCCCTTCTCTGGTGATTCGGCACACGTATCAGTTACCTCAGAACCAATAGAATACTTCCGCAGATTCATTGATGATGATACAATGGCACATATGGTCACTGAATCAAACAAGTACAGCATCCAGAAAAACATCATGAAGCCTCTCAGATTGAGCCAGCCAGAACTGGAACAGTTTTTTGGAATTGCGTTTATGATGAGTATTGTTAGAATGCCCAGTTGTAAATTGTACTGGGACTCTACAACGCGCTATGGACTTGTTGCTGATACTATGACGAACAAGAGGTTTAAAGAAATCAAAAGTAACATTCACTGCAATGACAACAACAAGCAGCAAGACAATGAAGGCGACAAATTGTTCAAATTAAGACCTTTAGTTGACGCTCTGAAAGTGAAATTCAATTCAATCAAACCAGCAGAAAGGCTGAGCATTGATGAGCAAGTTATCCCATTCAAAGGTCAATCATCTCTGCGTCAGTACAACCCAAAGAAACCCAAAAAGTGGGGCTATAAAGTCTTCGTTTGTTCAAGCATTTCTGGTTTGATTCATGATTTTGAAATTTACACTGGAAAAATTGACGTGTGTCCTGGCCAACCTGATTTAGGAGCATCAGCTAATATCGTGCTGAGACTTCTTCAACGTATCCCTAAAAATGTGTGGCATAAAGTATATTTTGACAACTGGTTTAATTCGCCAGCATTGCAGGCATGCCTCTGGAAACAAGGCATTGCATGTCTTGGCACTGTCCGCGCAAACCGGCTGAAAGGGTGTAATCTGTGTTCCGATAAGGAACTGAAAACGAAAGGAAGAGGGTCATCTGTTGTTTGTACTGCAGCAACAAACGGAGCCACATTGAAAGCTATCAAATGGTATGACAATAAAGCAGTCACACTGCTAAGCACCTATGCAGCAGTTGAACCAGAATGTGTAGTCAGAAGATGGGACAGAAAAGCCAAGAAGGAAATACACATTTCTTGCCCTGCAGCTGTGAAAGAATATAACATGTTCATGGGAGGGGTAGATTTGCTGGACTCCTTGCTGGCACTCTATCGTATACCTATTAGATCCAAGAAATGGTACCACAGAATATTGTTTCATTTCCTGGATGTTTCTGTGGTGCAAGCTTGGCTAACTTATTGTTCAGATGTGTGTAAGGATGGTATGGAAAAAAAGGACAGACTACCATTAGTTGATTTCAAGTTGCAGATTGCTTTGTGTCTCCTAAAAGCAGGAAAAAGTGAAAATAATAAAAGGGGAAGGCCATCAGGAAGCACTGAGACACAGCTGGTGGCTAAAAAGAAGAGAGGGCAAACAGCAAATGTACCTCCTTTTCATGTCAGAACTGACAATGTTGGCCACAGCCCCAATTCCGTCACCAACAAAGGGAGATGCAAACTTCCTGGATGCAAGGGGTACTCCAGAACTGTCTGTGAGAAGTGTAACCTACACTTGTGCCTCAATAAACATTCAAACTGTTTCAAAGTATTTCATGAAACATGAGTGTGGAGCTGTGATTGAGTCACGAGACAGAAGATTTTTTTTTTTTTCAGTAACTATATGTTTCATTGTATGTGTGGCATTTTCTGTATAAATTACACTTAACTTCATGAAGTTTCACAAATTTTGTTGTCTGCTATTTACTGTTTAAATATTAAATGTAGGTAGGGAGTAAAAAAAGGTGAAATAGATGTTGTTAGACATAAAAACATAGTTAAAAGATATATGTTGCCAAATGGCAACAATAAATGTTCCCAACCTTAATGGTGATTTGTTGCCAATTGGCAACATACCCATAAAACACTAACTAAACATTTTTTTGCCCAAAATTAACCTTCACACCACTTTTCAGACATGGGACAGCCACAAAAACCACTCCAAGAATTTTTTTTCCAACTATTTCATAAATGGCCCAATAGAGGGTTAAGTTCAAGGGAATTTTTAATTATCAGAAAATTCCATCACAGCACATAAAATTACATCAAAGCATATACACATAGTCAAGAAAAGTCAATAAAAATGCTACAAGAATGATAGACCCACAGTATGATCTTATCCCTCAAGGTATGCCCACAGTCCTGTTAGAAGAAAAAGATAGCCCCAAGGAATCAAGGATACATTAGCGGTAATCTAATGATTTTCCCCTTTTAAAGGTATGAACAGACTTAGATATTAGTATGATCTATCCTAAGGAAAAGTATCTTGTTGCAACATAAAAAAAACTTGCATAAAGAAATTACAAAGTGGCTGAAATTTGGTATACCATTAAAAAAAGTCACTGGTTCCTGCTTTCTCTCGGTTCATTCATCAGGGCCCTGTCTCACACAACCTTACTTACAATCGTGCTGCTGTTCGCCGTCTGGCGCACGTTATGACACAATCTGTTTTATCGTTTGGTGAAGCGGATACCCAGCTCTGCAGATCTTGGTTTCATCCAATTTGTCCAGGGAGCGTCCTCTTCAGGCGATAATTTTGTTCAGATTTTAAGTTAGTGTCACTTTATCAGTTCAGGTAAGAATTAGTTTTCAAGCGGGCTCACAGGATCAGAATCACGAGGTTTCCACTACTTAGGAACAATGTCAGGTTTGTAACTTCGATCAAAAGGTAAAAAAATTCTTGGTCACACCACAAGTTGACATAATTTGCGGAACGTTACTGTTTGTAATAGTTTACTTGCCACAAGGGCTGAACAACTGTACTTAAGTTTTCTCAGGAAGAATAAAATCTGGCGCAATAGGCCCGTTATGTCATTTCACCTTTAAAGGTCTTGTAAAGATTTTACACCAAGTCTTTTAAGGAAGATGTTTTAGTTCTTCTCAGATATTACTCATCAGTACTTAACGCTAGCAAAGTTTGGGTTAACCCCAGTTTTCTTCACTAAATAGAGGAAAAAACACATATAAAATAATTATACATACTATGTACTTGTTATAACTTACATTTTAAACTGCAAGCGTAGCGCTTGACTTATCGTTTAAATTCCCGTGAAGTAGTTATATTTAAAAAACAATCATCATGAATTTGAAATACATATAAATATATTTCGTCAATACTCATGAGGCATCAGTGCATTTACTAGTTAGTTTAAAATATTCCCGACTGAGTATTTAGCAGTTAAATCTAATTCATTTATAGCTGCATGATTTTAAGCTAAAAATATAATTTATTCTGCATTCCACTGAAACACGTCACTAGAAAATAATACAGACTATATTTTAATTCTCTCTGCAAAAAAGAACTAGTGAAATATGAAATAAGCGATTTTAACACTTTAAACACTTCACAAAATACTAGATATCTAATATATAATATTTACCTCCGCACAGAACTACAGATTAATACCACGAACTAGAATCATTCAATATAATAGTAGTCTAGAACTCGGCAAAGATTGCCCAGAAACTAAAGACTTTTCAATACACAAGATATTGTTCTAGCCTGGCGATCTGTCTACTGCAAATTTAGGAGTACGAATGAAAATCTAGTTTCAAACTCTGGTTAATATCTTAAACAAGACAAAAGATCCCACTATTTCCAAAACACGAAACAGCGCCGATCTCTCCCCTTTCCTAACACATACGTACCTTAGACGCTGGACATAACATGCCAAACGCGTCTTAGACACCTCACTGCTAACGAAGCTGGCCGAGAGTGCCGTGACAGAGGAAATTACCAGACAAATGTCTCATTCTGCGCCGTGTAGATGGCTGTTATCACACCTCACGCCGGAGAAACGTTCGTGTCAGGTGAAAATGCTAGACCAAAAGTCTGCTCCTATGTCTGAGTATGAAACATAATCACACATCTCGTCTGACTGCTGCGACTGACACATTATATAATAACATGTGGGTGCGTTTCTAAATGAGAAAAGAAACCGGCGAAAGTTTGAATGGGAAAATAGTAAGGTTTATATACGCAAACGTACGAATGCGAAAAACACAGGAAAAGGATAAAAGAGCGATAATAAAGTGGAGGACACGGGTAGAAAAAAAAAGAAAGGAAATATAGAAAATTTATTGATCATAATCTCTGTGCGTCAAGCATCACCTCTTCACACACTTGTCCAATGTATGCGGCCAGTGTTGATGCTCTTCTCTCACACTAGTGGCGCAGGAGCCTCAGTACTTCAAACAGTCTGAATGCTTGTAACCACGAACCCCAAAAATTTGAGAATCTACCATCTCCTCGCACAGGTTAGAATGAACACGAGCAATTTAGGTTATATGCTCTCGAATCACTTGGCCTGGAAATTTTAGTAATTCCTCTTATGACGGGTGTTCTGCGAATCACTTGGTCTGGGAAACTTTATAATTCCTCTTATGACGGGTAATCTGATTCCATGGGTATCCAGACTTCGTATTTAAAATGCGTGTTTATTTTTTTAACTTTTAAGTTGCCCAAATACTTTCTATCTGTCACTTTTAAGTTTGAGTCCTTTGTCCTATATTTCTCTTTCTGGCTTTTGTGCGTTGCTAGCTTGAAGTTGCGAAGCTGTCTGATCTGTGGCTCCGCTCTTCGCTATATTATATTCTCAGTTTCCAGTTTAAATCTCGGATGGTACTTCCGCCGAATTTTCCAATGAGATTCATTCTTTATTCCGGCTTCTCAAATCAAACCAATGGTAAGCTCTTTAGCACTATCTGGGTTGGGGTGTTTAAATTCATAATCTCCCCCGCGTGTTTTAAAATATTATATTTTACAATTCCATCACATGACCTCTTTCAAATAATGCGGTAATATTTCCGCCAACTCACAAACAAATCTGGGAACCTATTTGATGCCCAGATGCTACCTTCAAATATTGTCGTCCCCAGACAGGTTATCGGTAATATTGATACCGAGACGGGCACAGCGGAAACGATTATCTCATTATAGCCTGGGTGTGTGAATCCCCCAGACTGATTTCTCAGGCGGACAATATTGGCTTCCTATTCATCCTCGTACGAGACCATATTGTGTTAAACGAGGATCGTCTTCTATCAAATGTGGCCGGCGACACAAATAGAAATACCTATTACCGCTGACCGGTGATAATGACCGGGTATTGTTAAGATAATACAACAGTTCTCCTGGCGGAACGTAAATACGTCTGGGGAATGGTCACAGTAAAAGAATGTAAGGGCAATAAATATGCCAAATAATGGGACGATGTGAGAAAAATGAAGAAATGAAGTGGTACTGCCGGAGTGGATGAGAGTTATAAAAATTGCACTACTGATTTCGTCACACTGACAAGTGTTTCGGACCTTTATCTTCTTTACAATCTGGGGTCATGACCCCCAAGTGTCCGCCTCCTATTATCGTTTACCGCATGTGCTGGGAACTGTACCCACTCCACCTTTTAGTTGCAACTTTCAACTTCAATCCTGGTTTTATGCATTCGTCCAGCTTGTGGCTATTGTGAGCCTCTTAAGTGCCCTGGTTCTTGATCGCCCTTTCACACCCAATAGTTACAGTAGATCATTCACTGAAGCAGCCACTAGACCTCTTACACCTACCTCTACAGCTATGACTTTTGCTGTGAAACGCGTAATGTCTCAAGCCCATGACCATTTCACTATACTTAGCCAATGTGATTGAGTGTAGCTCATCTAATCTGGATTCAAATGCCACTGGTGCACACAAAAAAGCTGTCAGTGGCAATATGACAATTCTCAAGAAACTTAAGAGCAGAAGCTGAGGCCTTGAAAATTGCAGCAGAGGTTATAATGACAGAGGAAAGCACAGAGAGACACGTTGTTTTTTTTTACCGATGCACAGTCAGTAATTGCAACGTTGAAAAGCTAAAATAATTACAGACCAGAATAGTGCTCTACAAACTTTGTCAACGATTCAAAAGTGCTGTGATCCATTGGATCCCATCTCATTGTAACATCACCGGCAATGACGAGGCAGACAGACTGGCAAAGGAAAGTAGAAATTACCTCAACCTGATGCAAGCATAACTTTCGAGGAGACAAAGAGTTTTATCATAATCAGTTACAAAAACAAATGGGATGTAGAGCATCCAGGTGACACACAAAATGATGCATACTACCAGCTCAACAGAAGAGAACAAGTAATAATCTTCAGACTCCGCTCTGGCCACAACAGATTGAGACATCATCTATTCAACAAGTTAAAACTAGGAGCTACCGATCAGTGTAACTGTGTCACTGATAAAATGATTGCCGAACATCTGCTTCAAAGTTTCCCAACTTATGCGGAACAGAGAAAGCGCATATGGCCGACACTAGTACCGTTCGCGGAAAAGCTCTACGGAGATTCAAATAGCCTCAAACTGACTACTGCTATCTTTGAAAACATTCAAGCAGATGTCTGAGAGTGTACGAAGAAGAAGAAATGCCACCGTCAGCTCAGTCATACCTTCTACCGAAGTTGTTCATGTCTGGTGTCAAACTGCTGATTCCTAGTTACTTTTTCTATGATGTCTTGGTGGACATACTGAGGACTTGTGTGTAACACTTTGATGAACAAAACATCGTTACGTGCTGTCTGTTTTATTGTGCGCAAGTGTACAAAGTGTTAATATGTGTTCGTCAGGATTGGATGAATGGCACATAATGATGTGCCTGATCATGCGTTAAGATTTAAAAAAAAAAAACAACCTCACAGTTTGTAGTTGCTCTGTTACCTGCAACTCTACT
Source organism: Oreohelix idahoensis (assembly GCA_024509875.1). NCBI lineage: Eukaryota > Metazoa > Mollusca > Gastropoda > Stylommatophora > Oreohelicidae > Oreohelix > Oreohelix idahoensis. The sequence goes on from JAMPIV010003021.1 coordinate 84,978, forward strand.
TTTACTGTGCTGGTCCAATCTTGCCACGAAGAGTCGTGGTGAGCATAAGTTTTCGTTCATGAGCAAAGTGTGTCTCATTGGCTGATGTGAGCCAATGTTATAGAACTTCTGCAATATTGTCAATCCATCAGCCTTTTGATTTTCCTGGTGCTCTAATACCAGATCTTCTACTGCTACAGGTACGTAGTAGTAACAGATCGGGTCCCATTGTCATGAGATGACAAAGACCATGTTATTTGCTGTCATTGCATATATCTGAAGCATGAGGTAGTTCTTATTGTTTCTTACCGTGATTTGCTGAGATTTTTTGGTAGTCGTAACTTTAGTTGTTTGGGGCAAGGTGTTTAGAATATTTCCACAGCTGGTAAGTTGCATAGCACTTGGACTATTATGGCGGACGACTGTGTTTGGTGAACATTCGGTGATCAACCTGTCGTTGTTTGGCTGTCTTGTTGCTGTAGATGCTTTTAAATAATTTTATTTAGTTTTGTGTGTGCTGATTGTGCATGTCGTGTTTGCATAATTTTCTGTGCGCATATAAAAAGAAATCATCAAAGTGTACAAATATACAACCAACAAACTATAAAGAGTCAAAGTAAATCAATCTGTTAAAAATGCACCAGTCAATGAAATAATTATCACTAGATGAATAAAACGATGGAATGATACTACTGCGGCTGAAGAAAGTTCATATGCAATATTTAACTGCGCGTAACTAGATGCTAGTGTGTTACCAGGCCCGAAAGAAGAGTAAAGAATAGTAACACTGTAGTCCGAGCTGTGTAAAATGATCTACAAATGTACGATAGTATAATACAAATGTAAAAATCTTGAGACTTGTAAATTATAGAGTGAGATCCCCATGAGCGTTAGTATTCCTACAGGGGCTTGAGGTTACTAAGAATCAGTTTTAGTGACTAAATAATTTACAAGTCTAAAGAGAAACTTTGCTATTTATTTATATAATAAATGTAATTCGGAAATTTACCTTTGACCCTAAAGATACCGCGCCTGTGAATGCCGGTGAGAAAGTGATAGTTTTAAATTTCTCTACCTTTAAAATTATTTCTATTTTTCCCTTCGTCCCTTAGAGATCTACCAAGTCAACTCCTACCGGTAGATTTGGATCTACCTTATTTCGGCCCTTTAGACTGTCACTGCTTGAACATGTTTATTCTTTTCAGCAGGGCTGTGAAGTCGGAGTCGGGGGCTGGAGTCGTGGAGTTAGTGGGGTCGGAGTCGGTAAAAAATGTCCTGACTCCGAGCTTTATGCCATATGGTAGGTAAAAAAAACTGTAGTCCGGAGTCGGGAGTCGGAGACGGACTTCTAAATTTTCAGGAGTCGGAGTCGGAAAATGCGACCCCACAACCCGGCTTTTCAGTGATGTCTAACCTTGACCTTGAACTCGTCAACACAATACTTGTTCTACATGCAGGTCTACACACAAATTTACAGTCTGTAGAAAAACACATAGAGTTCTCATACTAAATTCTGGTTTCTTCTCACTTGACAGGTAATCCCAACTGGTCCAGGCTCTATTTTAGTAATGTGGCTGTAGAGAAAAACAAAAATAACTGTCACGGACCGTGACAAGAATGCAAGCTTCGCTGATCTCATAAATGTAGTACAGCTGTTTTCATCCCTTTTTTTACTTGATTAACTCTTACACTGAACGTCCAATTGGCACAGTGAGTAGACAGCTTGCCTCTCGCTGCAAAGTTACCGGCAGAGTCGGCCATAAGGATTCTTCAAGGTGGTGCGGAGTTTTGGGATGACACACACCCACCAGTGACGTAATGTATTGTACTCTTCATAGACTCAACTTCATGCTATTGTGTTGGATCACACTGTAATTTCTGCATAGAATTTACACTGAAACATTTTACACAAACATAATGCATTTATGCTTTAAAAATGTAATAGGAGGTAACTGATTCCTTTGAGATGTCGATATATAGAAGAATCTTCTTCTTCTTCTTCCTCGTTCGCCTTCAGACTTCCACATTTATGACTCTAATAAAGGCAGTAGTCAACTCAAGGTTCCCGACATCTCCAAACAGTTTTTCGTTGACAGAAGTGGGTTGTTGCAATATGCTACTCCGTTCATTACTGTAGGTTGGGCAATATAGAAGAATGGGGCACGTCTCATGGACAGAGAAGAAAACAAATAAAGAGGTCCTAGAAAATCTAGGATTTAAAAGAGAATTAATGAAGCTAAATTATTTGGCCATGGAAAGAAGACATAACACATTACTAAAGACCATAATAGAAGGAAGAGGTGAAGGCAAACGTGCAAGAGGAAGACAGCGCTACAAGTGGGAAGATAACATCAAGATGGACAGGAAAGAATCTATCAGAGTGCACCATCAGGACAAGAGGTAGTAGACGTTGGAGATACAATGCAGCTGATCTTCGATGTGAAGACAGCACCTGAAGATGATGATAGAAGGTAGTTGAAAAAAAAATAATGTCGAAATACTGATGAGCGCACTTTTCATTGTTTACAACATATATATATATATATATAATGGAAAAATCGAAAAAAACCTAATTCAGATATAAAATCAAAGTAAACGTAAAAATAGTTATAACTTTTATATCCGAAACAATCCTATTTCAATAATTCTTCAAACATTAAAAAAAAAATATTTAAATATTGCCAAGACGGCACCAGGTGTCGCCGCACCTTTCGCACCGTCCCAGACCCGGCCCTGGTTACGAGGTTCCGGATTCAAAATCTGGCAGCGCAACGCTCCAGTCTACCCAGCTGTAAATGGGTACCAGATTATACTCTATATTTAAGGAAGGCAACGGCAGCGAAAAAAGGGACTGGTCACACCAACTCATAAAGCCAGACGTTGTATAATGAAGTCTCTAACACTTCCCTACCCTACTAAAATCATTTACAAAATCACAAGATGTTGCAGTGTTGTATTTTCTCAGTAAGGAAAAAGAGTTATACAGTGACAGGACTGACGTTTTTAACACTGCTCTTAGACAGACAGGTAACTGATAAGAAGTCGAGGCCACCACTGTAGCAAAAAGGCTTTTTCTATGTGGTACTAACTATCAATATAACCACCAAATGTTAACTATGGAAAATGTTACCTCTGTAATGTTATAATGGAATATAACTTGGACTGACACTCAAGACAGTACATACGCGAATGAAATAACTTGACAGAAGTCTGGGTCACAGTTCCATACATATAATATCGACAGCATAGTCCTGGACATCAGCAACAATAGTACAAATACTTGCATGGTTAGAATATGTAATACAGTCATCCTTACGTACTGGTAAAACCTGCATTCAATGTAAGTGTGGCATTCACTCCTCGCACATAAATCTCTATCTCTGATCTATATTCAATGTAAGTGCGGCATTCACACCTCGCACATATATCTCCGTGGTCCTACTTTCAATGTAAGTGCAGAATTCACTCCTCGCACATAAATCTCTATCCAAGTTCCTCCAGAACTTAACAGCGCGGGAAAACCACAACGCGCTTACGTAGACCTCCCATTGGCGCGGGAAAGCACACAACGCGCATTCAAATAATAGCATATATTAGTCCTAACATAGACCTCCTATTGACACGGGAAAACGACGTGTCTTTTTAATCCAAAGTGCGGCATTCACTCCTCGCACATATATCTATACCTCTGGTCTAATCACCAGGCATCTAAGTTCCTCTTGAACTTTACAGCGCGGGAAACCCACAACGCGCTTATCAATAATAATATATAAAGGCCTGTAAATACAACTTATGCGAAACATCATCGCGTCACATCCAATATGTTATAATGAAAATCACATACATTATTCACATACTCTAGAAACACTGACCGTCTCCCACGACGGATGGCCACAGACTCTCTTTTAACAACTCAGTATTCTTCTCTGACACGTATGCCAACTTCATTCACTTCGCACACTTTTCTCATGTCCTGTAAACCTCAATTCACACATGAACGCCTCTGAGTATTCTTCAACCATACTCTACGTGCTTCTAACAGTGAGCTTTTAAATGTCACATTCCAAGCTTACATACTTTAATAAAAATACACTCTAAACAGAGTTACTCCTTTCTCCACCCACACACATGTATACACACGTCATGTATCTCATGACCTTAACCTACTTACTAACAAACTTCAGGACCGTACACAAAATCCTTAACACCTAACTCTAGCGTAGAATATGACTTAACAGTTCACACCGACCCCCGAGGAAAAAAAAATGATATCATTTTTTTTAAACATTACATCAAACCAAAGTGTGAGGTCGATGAAATATGTCAAGTCATACCAAACAACAAAAAGGGATGGAAATATATTGGTGAACCAAAAGGTTACCACATTAACAATGGCACAGGAAATTTGATGTAGGCTCTGCCTTAGCAATCATACTCTAGTGGCAAACCAAACACAATTTCATCCTATACAACATTAAACTGTGTTTGATGCAAATCTAACAATGTGTGCATCAATTAATATATTTACCAAATTATACGTGGATTCACCAGATAAAATACATAGGTGAACCAAAAGGTACATCAGCATTGTTCATGAAGTGATATAATTACATTATAAGTTAACACTTACAACTTATCAAGCTAACACAAATGTTTCATAAATATTAAACAACCTAAACTAAATGTTGCAGTCTATCAGTAAATTCATTTCTCGATTGCTCCAAATCCAGAGTAAAGGACTGATGTCTAAGAAGAAGTATCGGTGAGCAAGCCTGCTGATGACCATCCATCAGCTGCTGTAATGATAGACAATTCCACCAACAACACTGGTATCTCATGGCATAGCATACTTTCCTATGGATAAACAAAATTAGGCAAGAATAAAATCATTTGCCTTGGAAAATTTGTATCACATTATGCCATATCATATACCCTTCTATGTCCACCCCATTCCACTAAACATTCCCAGTGGGGTGACAAAATAATCAATTAAGGGATGATATACCCATTTCACATGTCTTCGTGATCAGCGACCTTAGATACTACACCATGTACTTCCCAATTAAGCTTTACTACTTTATTTAATGAAATAAGTCAATCTAAAACACCAAGTTATACTGACTTGTACTGTACACCTGTTCACTATTTGTTGTTTATATACACTCTGTTAAATTCCCATTCTTAAAAGTTATAGCTTTCAGCCTTGTTTTATGCACAGTAACAATTAACCTCTCATGCTGAGTCGTAACAATTACCAATCTCTACCAACTAACATCAAAACTATTTTGAATCTAGAATCCATCATCATCATTACCACGATCAGAAAAGTATTTCCAAATAACACAGTATCTTTAGTAGAGCAAACAGATCACTTATGTCCCACTTATCTGGTGGTAACTTTTTGATGGCGTTGAACATTAACAACTTCAATGGTTCTTTTCCTTTATCCATGTATCTGTTTTTGAAACTGAAAGATAATATTAACTCTAACTGGTCTGTAACTCCAGCACAATTCCCTTTCAGACCGTCCATCACAGTCTTCCACACTTCCTTCCTTGAATTTTCAGTCTCTTCAAGTACTACTTTCTTGGCAACAGAAGTAGCATCCTTCATCTTCGCTCTCCTATACTGCATTTGAGCATCTAAAGGTTCCTTCTTCCAATCTGATTGATCTGTATCAAGCGCAGCCTCATGTCTCTCCTCCGTAGACTTAGCTTGATTTTTCAATGCTTTAGCTTGCTGCTGTAATCTTTGTTTAGCTGCCTTAAATTGCTCTTCTAGTGTATCAAATTTAACAAAGTAACTCTCTTCTAAAGCACTACCTTTCTCCTTCCACCGAGATGACAGGACCCTGCAATGTTCCTCTTTAACTCGAGTATTACCTTTATACTCAGCTAATATCCTGTTCCTATCCACCTTGAATTCATCATTTAATCTTTGTATTCCTTTTCTAATAACTGCTCAACAGTCTTGAATCTTCCTTCTAATATTGTACACTTTTCATCAAAGGTTCCATCTTCTTGGATCAATTTGTCTATCTTTAACTGATCCTTGTCACACCAAAAACCCATTTTTGGTAACAACACTTCTTGAGGTGCATGGTATGTTTCATCATGCACTGGACTTGTCATTGTCTCATAGGCTTTTGTAGACATTGCATTCTTACTAACACTTATTGATCTTCCTTCCATAGAATATAAGTTAGTTTTACTCCTAACTGATTCATCACTAATGATAGTCTTTTGTGGTTCATCCACATTCAGTTTGGATATTTTCCCAAGTGAGACTAAACAGTCTTTACAACAATTATCTGTTTGTACAGTGACTTCTTTCTTCTCACTTTGAACAGAAACATTCCTAGTTTCAGTTTTCACCATATCATCTGCTATATTAGCTTTCCTCTTTAAATTCAGTTTTGGTCTCTTGCTATCATCCAATACTGGTAATGCAATTCCAGTTGTAACTTCTCTTATTTCCTTAATCTCTATGAGATATACCTTTGCTCTATGTGGCTTGTATTTATCATCCACTTTTACCATAGTGTTAAATAATTCGTAAGACTCACAATCTCTGATAGCCAAAATAAAGTCTCTTAAGGCTATTCTTTTCTTTCTGTTTCTAATTGTTCTTGAACAGTCTGCCATGATTACAGATTTACAGACTAGATTCCCAAAATAAGAAAATATATTCACTACAATACTAAATTATCAGTATTAATATACCTCTACATAGGTACTACAATAACATAGTAACAAATCACCAATAATTCTAACAATAATACACACAAGTAACACTAAAATCAGTCACTTATAATAATCAGATTCACCTATGTCTAGACTAAGACATGTGTAGCTGAACACACTGATCTTCAATATACTCTGACCATCATATCTACAATGCTTAGATTCTAACACAGTAATCATACAAACTATTTGTAACTAATAACCAGGACCAAAACACAGTGAATGATGATAATAATGAAGTATACCGCTAACACAACAACCATAAACAAACGAACAATAACCGACAGGTGGGGGGATAATACAAGAAAGTATATAGGTAGATAAAGAAAGTAATAAGAAAGTAATGAAGTAGTTATAGATTTAAACTACCACACCTGCAAAACAAACAACAAAAAACAATAGGACTGTGAAATGAACTTATTTACAAGATAGTAGAAAATTAACGCAAGAAAACTACAAGTAAACGTGACAAAAGAGACTAAATTATGTAACAATGATTACACAAACCAAACTATAACAACTAACACCAATAAATGTCAAAGAATTCCACGGGCATTAGCTACCGAGTCTCTCCAAGACTCTGGAATTAATTTTACAAAAAAATAAACCTACAGAATAGATTAATACCAATTCCTTCTAATGAAGAACAAAGTATTAATAACACTGACAAACAACATTTTTCTTTCTTATATAAGAATAAGTGTTCTTAGGTCAGTTTCTTGCGCTGATTTCAAATCTGAAATCCGTTTATCTCTATCACGTCGGGTTCTTAAGATATTTGTGAATAAATATATTTTTGGGAAACCGTTATTTGCTCCGTTTCATTTTTACTATATAACTTATTAAAAATTAATAAAATGCAAAATAATTCTACTTTTTATACTGCTAAAAGATGCATGACATATGTTACGCTATTTTTTCAAATAGTTACTGTATTTTGAAATAATTCTGAGCGAAATATGGCTTCTAGAAGTTGTAGAATCGGTATCGAAACCAGTGCCTCATGATCCAATCACGTGTCCGATCCCAGTTCCACCATAACAATATCCGTTGGACGTGAATGAACCATCAGAAAGTGATAGTTTACCTGCTTTAGAAACTAATTCTGACTCGGATTATATACCGGTGAATGATGGTGTTCACTTAATTAACCATTCAGAACTTTCAGATCTAATACGTGATCTCGCTCTTACCAAAGGACAAGCGGAATTACTCGGTTCGCGACTCAAAGAATGGAATCTTTTAGCGCCCAATACTCCGATATCTAAATTTCGTCATAGACACAGAGAACTTGTTCAATACTTTGAGATGGATGATGGCATTTGCTATTGCAAAGATGTAAACGGTCTAATGGTGCACCTCGGTCGTGAGCACATAGTCAACGAATGGCGACTTTTCATCGATTCTTCCAAGACTAGTCTAAAAGCCGTGTTATTGCATAACGGAAATTTATTTTCATCAATTCCAGTCGCCTACTCTGTTCATATGAAAGAAACTTATGACAATATGGCTATACTTTTGGCAAAAATAAAGTACAATGACTACCAATGGCGGATTTGTGGAGACCTAAAGGTCATTGCAATTCTCACGGGCATGCAGACTGGGTATACTAAATTTTATTGCTTCCTATGTGAATGGGACAGCCGCAACAGACAGGAACATTATGCAAGAAAGGTGTGGCCTATCAGGGATCGTATGCAGCTCTGGCATAAAAATGTAATACATGAGCCATTAGTTAACAAAGACGGCATCATTTTACCACCGTTACATATAAAGTTGGGGCTCATGAAGAATTTCGTAAAAGCGTTAGATAAAACGAGCAAAGCTTTCACTTATCTTCGAGAAAAGTTTCCGCAAGTTAGCGATGCAAAGATAAAGGAAGGTATCTTTGTAGGACCTCAGATTAGGAAAGTTATTGCAGACAAACAATTCGAGAACTTGTTACATGGTAGTGAACTTCGCGCATGGATGGCATTCAAATCGATCGTCGATAACTTTCTGTGAAATCACAAATCTGTCGACTATGTGCATATTGTTAAGCAGTGCATAGATGCATACAGAATTATGGGCTGTAACATGTCCCTCAAAATCCATTTGCTTGATTCGCATCTTGACTTTTTCCCTGACAAACTTGGCGAAGTCAGCGATGAACATGGAGAACGATTCCATCAAGATATCGCCGTAATGGAATCACGCTATCAAGGACGGTGGAGTGTGACCATGCTTGCCGATTATTGTTGGATGCTTCATCGCGATGTACCACATGCCATTCACCGACGAAAGTCGACTGCAAAGAAATTCAAGCCTACATAACTGTTACACTTCTTGTATGAATGATGTTATAATACTTTATGCCTTGTTAAAAAAACTTCAATTGCGTATTTCTAGAGATCCCGACCTGATAGAGAAAAACGGTTTGCAGATTTAAAAACAGCGCATTAAAATTGACCAGAAAAACATAGAAATGTTAGAGAAAGAAAAAAAAAGTTTTTTTTGTTAGTCAGTGTAATATATAATCAAGTAACACAAATATAAAACGCTAACGCAACAACGAATACAAATGAATGACCATCAGGAATGTCAGTAGAATGGTATCTGAACAAAGAAGTGCAACAATGGCATAAACTGTGACTTATCTTAAATATGTCTTGATTACAGTCTATGGTTCCACCGAGATAATGCAGATCTACAGCTGAAGGATCTCTGTGTTGCTATGGTAGGCACTACAGCAAGCTTGTCTCACTGATGTTCAACTCGCGCAGATTCTGTATAAGATACAAAACAATGTAAATAACTACTCAAAAGTATTGCCATAAACATTAATCTAATAACCACATTTAGAAACACTTAAATATGATGTAGACTAACACTAATACTAATAGAAAATTACAAGAGATAAATAAATACCCATAAAATAGCTAAGTCGATACTTAAAAGTAATGTAGAAGCAAAAAGGGAAATAAAGAATAAATATAAGCTTCTTTAGTCTCTATCAGATGACAGAAGAATAGTACTAATAGTAGTATAATACCGAATAATTACAAAGGCTTAACGAAGAGTCAAATATAATAAATCAATAAACTGTAACAGATAACAGAAAAAACGTAGCAAATAATCTTTACGATTAATAAACAAATAAAACTAGGCTAATACAGTATACGCCTATTCATATTTATAAAAAACTACTAGATTAATATGTTAAACAGAAAAACTCTTACGGTTGTAATTAAGCTAGATAATTAATCTATAATATTAATCTTAATATATAATTTATACAGCACCAAGTACAAAGCAGAAACAAACACTCAGAACTTAACACACATGCACGAGAACACACAGCACAGTAGAAAAGGTCAGTTATACGAAAACTACTGATGAGTATTAACGAAACAAACGAAACAGGACAAATTACCGCACACAAAAAAAAAAAAATACTACGCACAATAATATACTAATCACACAGTTTCTAATACAAATTAATAAGAAATAATACGTATCTTTAATACATATGGTTCGTTGATCTTGACTGTAGACCGATGTTCCAGATGTGTTGTCCACTTCCTTTCCGATGGCTTGACGATAAAATGACTGCACAGCACAACACACGTGAAGTACAAACAAGATCCTCTGATAAGTTTTAAAGGGCCAGTACACCCCCGTCAAATACGTAAAAAAGCAGGCTACTTCATGCAGATTCCGATGCGATGACTTGACCGAGTACACACATAAGCAAAGTTGTCCTTGCACCCTCCGTAACGATGTCTGTCAGTAAACAGGAGCTAGCTGGAACGTGTAAATTAGACGATAATTGGGTCACAACATGACCGCTGTACGTTGATTGGCCGAAAGTTCACGCATTTCGTGTTTACTTTTCTGGCTTGACTCAGGACTGTAATGTCCAGCTGTATGAATAAATTACTATCTGTCTTTTATAACTCAATTACCTTGACTCCAAAATAGAAATCAGATGTATGGGTGTTGATATATATTGTGAGCATATTATGTCTATTGACTTCGCGCCAACAAATCTTTTAGATGACTTTCATTAGTGTCAAAATACTTCATTTACCGTCCAACGAATTTCTGAAGTTTTACAGTACTTCAAGATTCCGGGGCGGGTTGATTGATTCTCCGCAGTAGTCATGGGTTCAGAAAATTGAGCCCCCCTAAATCACTGGAAACCACCACTGATAAGAAGTCGAGGCCACCACTGTAGCAAAAAGGCTTTTTCTATGTGGTACTAACTATCAATATAACCACCAAATGTTAACTATGGAAAATGTTACCTCTGTAATGTTATAATGGAATATAACTTGGACTGACACTCAAGACAGTACATACGCGAATGAAATAACTTGACAGAAGTCTGGGTCACAGTTCCATACATAAAATATCGACAGCATAGTCCTGGACATCAGCAACAATAGTACAAATACTTGCATGGTTAGAATATGTAATACAGTCATCCTTACGTACTGGTAACACCTGCATTCAATGTAAGTGCGGCATTCACTCCTCGCACATAAATCTCTATCTCTGATCTATATTCAATGTAAGTGCGGCATTCACACCTCGCACATATATCTCCGTGGTCCTACTTTCAATGTAAGTGCAGAATTCACTCCTCGCACATAAATCTCTATCCAAGTTCCTCCAGAACTTAACAGCGCGGGAAAACCACAACGCGCTTACGTAGACCTCCCATTGGCGCGGGAAAGCACACAACGCGCATTCAAATAATAGCATATAATAGTCCTAACATAGACCTCCTATTGACACGGGAAAACGACGTGTCTTTTTAATCCAAAGTGCAGCATTCACTCCTCGCACATATATCTATACCTCTGGTCTAATCACCAGGCATCTAAGTTCCTCTTGAACTTTACAGCGCGGGAAACCCACAACGCGCTTATCAATAATAATATATAAAGGCCTGTAAATACAACTTATGCGAAACATCATCGCGTCACATCCAATATGTTATAATGAAAATCACATACATTATTCACATACTCTAGAAACACTGACCGTCTCCCACGACGGATGGCCACAGACTCTCTTTTAACAACTCAGTATTCTTCTCTGACACGTATGCCAACTTCATTCACTTCGCACGCTTTTCTCATGTCCTGTAAACCTCAATTCACACATGAACGCCTCTGAGTATTCTTCAACCATACTCTACGTGCTTCTAACAGTGAGCTTTTAAATGTCACATTCCAAGCTTACATACTTTAATAAAAATACACTCTAAACAGAGTTACTCCTTTCTCCACCCACACACATGTATACACACGTCATGTATCTCATGACCTTAACCTACTTACTAACAAACTTCAGGACCGTACACAAAATCCTTAACACCTAACTCTAGCGTAGAATATGACTTAACAGTAACATAATCTGTGTCTACAAAATTGAAGATATGTGGTAAATTATTTACACCAGTAGTTCTCAACGTGGGCCACATATATCCTCAGTGGGTCATGCCATATTTCTAGGGGGCCACAACAAGATGGTTAAGTACCGTTTGTTCAGCTAATAGCGACAATGAGGCGGGCACAGAGGTACTTGAGGCTTTGAAAGGGGGGGGGGGGGCATGACCAAAAAAATGGTTGAGAACCCCAGGTTTACACCATTACCTAGAACAGTGTGCCCTATCCGTCGTCAATGTCTTCTTCTCATCTCTTGTTCCACGGACACCTTGTCTGGTTCTTGTCATCAGTTCCACACTGGTAATCTTGTCATCAGTTCCACACTGGTAATCTTGTCATCAGTTCCACACTGGTAATCTTGTCATCAGTTCCACACTGGTAATCTCGTCATCAGTTCCACACTGGTAATCTTGTCATCAGTTCCACACTGGTAATCTCGTCATCAGTTCCACACTGGTAATCTTGTCATCAGTTCCACACTGGTAATCTCGTCATCAGTTCCACACTGGTAATCTTGTCATCAGTTCCCCACTGGTAATCTCGTCATCAGTTCCACACTGGTAATCTTGTCATCAGTTCCACACTGGTAATCTTGTCATCAGTTCCACACTGGTAATCTCGTCATCAGTTCCACACTGGTAATCTTGTCATCAGTTCCACACTGGTAATCTCGTCATCAGTTCCACACTGGTAGTCTTGTCATCAGTTCCCCACTGGTAATCTCGTCATCAGTTCCACACTGGTAATCTTGTCATCAGTTCCACACTGGTAATCTTGTCATCAGTTCCACACTGGTAATCTCGTCATCAGTTCCACACTGGTAATCTTGTCATCAGTTCCCCACTGGTAATCTCGTCATCAGTTCCACACTGGTAATCTTGTCATACCATTTCATTCCTTCTATTCTACACAAATATTAATTTATGAAAGTCTGTAGTTTCCTAGTTGTTGTTTTTGTTGATCTCCATGTTTAAGAGTCATACTTTTAGGACTGACTTGACATTAGACTTGAATATTCTGATGATTGTGTTGGAATAATCGCTGGCGAAGGTCAGTTATGAAGTTTTGTAGAACGCTTCATCAGCACGTTCTATATTCATGATATTTATTTCATTGTTCGTCATTAGAACATTTAAATCTACTCTGTTTAGTTGAAAGGCCTCAGCAACAAATTTACCAGTTACTGTATGAAGATAATGTGAAGTTTCATTCAAATAAAGATCAAATATGTATATTTATCATCAAAATTGATCACTCGCAGACATCAGTGGAAATTTAACATTCATGAATCTACATTCTGAATAATATTTGAACTATTTCTTCATGGCACAAATTCATGCTTTCACCTCGTTGATTGGTTATCCATCCACGAGATGTAACTACATGAATCTGATTATTGATTATCAGACTTCTTATCGCTGACATTTTTTTTTTTTTTTTTTTTTTTTCGTACGCCCGCTAATACTCGAGACGAAATCTCAGGTTATTATTAATGTCTTACCTGACATTGATTTTACGTGAGTATCCCTTTTCTTGTACAGAGACAGGTGTCCCTCGCCATTCAGGCAGATACTCTCCGATTTCGGAGGTACCCATTAGAGCTGGGTCGGCTCAGGAGCCGCCAATCCCTGGTCGACGACACTCCTTCAAATGTCCTCGCCAGGTCTCGAGTTAATCCAGTCCATTTCCCGGTCGACGAAAAATCCTCAAATGCCGTCGCCCGGGTTTGATCCTGAATCACCCGGTCGCCAGAGCGGTGTTGTAACCACTACGCTAGCGCGGCTCCCTGCTGACATTTAATAACTTGTCATTAACCACAGCCTCAACACTTACCATACGGAACATCTAACTTCGACTTGCACGCACTTCTATAAGTGACGACAATAACCATTACTCCTCTTTGCACAACCAACCATCAATTCTTTATATTACTTCCCCTTTTGTGGGTTTTTTTCCCCCCTGCATTTCCTGTCATTTATTAAAACAGTTTTAAAATCTGACCAAACTTCAATGTCGGCGCAGTTCTGACGTAAACTTTTAAACACAATCTACAGAAACTGATAACAGAAAAATTGCAGTTTTTCAAGAATGGATGCTTGTGCAAAACAGAAGGGTAGAATAGAATCACAAACGCGTAATTAATGGAAGGAGATATTCAAATACCGATGCAAGAAGTGGTGAGAAAAAGATGTTGGCGATTGATTGTACACACAGTGTGCAAACCAGTTAACAGCATCACAAGGTAGTTTTTCTGGAATTTCCTGGATGGAAATAACGGAAGAGCCACAGATGCATAGATAAAGAAATGGAGACATATAGACGAATGTTAAGACAACATGGACAAACATTATGGATGACAAGAGACCAGGAGCCCTGGGATGAACTAAGCGAAGTCCTTTTCTCCAAATATAGATGAAAGGTCAATCTGAAGAAGAGAAAGCCATATGACTGCAGTGAAACAACCGATTAAGCGTTTGCCTCTCTCGACGAGGTTACTTGGTTCGGGAATCGAAATCTAGTGGCATCGCACTGCAGGCTAACCAGATGTAAATGAGTACCTAGCTCTTCGCTTGAGCTGTGGAATGCAAAGGCAGCGAGGAAAAGGAATTGATTAGCCCCACCTCATAAAAAGCTAGGCCTAGAAGTCTCTAACATTTCACTCCCCTTATGGCAGAATCTGCTATGAGGCAACCTTCACCTTTATCAGTATTGTCTTATCAATGTCAAACCTAGACATTAATCAAACAAGAAACATGAAATCTTGTGAAATGAGGTGTGTTAGAAAAGAGTCATATGAAACTCACAAAGAATTAGTAAGAATAAAACAATTAAACACTGTATTTTATATTCGGACATGCGGCCTAATATAACCGACGTACCATGTCTCTAGGTTGAATAGAGCGTGCCTCGCCAAAACTTGACAACATTCTATGTTTAAAAAGAACTAGGTGAATAAAAAAAGAGATTAGCGAAAACGATGGAACAACACTAGTGAAGGCATAATTGACTCACACACTTATTCAGTCATCTCCCTTCAGCTCCTGCAACAAATTCATATGACGTCCTCCTCTCTGTTGCCATCTGCTTGAGATCTTTCCATGTACTTTCCATCTCTTTCATTTCTATCTCCAGTTGCATTGTCCGTGGATTTTTAGCACCCCTTTACCTCATCTTACTCTGCCGATCCAAAACAAGGACTGTTTTGTAAAGCTATCAACAGGTTTCCTTAATGTGTGCTCTAAACCATTGCCAGCGCGTGCTTGTTATCTTTAGTTCCAGAGGCACCTGTCTGGTTTGTGTCATCAGTTCCAGGTTGATCTTGCTATACTATTTCAATACTTTTATTATACGCAACTTCCCATTTTTGAAACTCTAAATTCTTGGTTGTTCTCCATACTGATGTGTAACAACGTGCTCTCACGGCACCAAATAACAATATGTGACAGTGTGCTCTCACCCCACCAAATAACAATATGTGACAGCACATTTGCTGTTTGTAAATTAATGTGTTGAAATGTCAATTGTTCAAATGTTCAGATCAGGTTGAGTTGCACCGTATTAACACCAGTGGCGTATTCTCTATGTGTGGTGTGCGTGCTGCGCACACCTATGCCCGAAGGAAAATAAAAATTTAATGTATTATTCTATAAAATATTTCTCTTATAATGTTCTGCTTTCGGACCGCACGCATCAGGATAACGGATTTTCCCGCATAGAATCTACGAGTATATTTAGTTTCAGTTTCCCAGACGCGTTTAATAGTGCAGTTTTTTTTTTTGTTTGGTAGCAATCGCCCGAAGTTTCTCGTGTAATTCCGTCACTATGCGTGCTGCACCTTTCGTTTTTACGTTTGAAGATTGGTTTGTGTGGATCGGGGTCATGGCCAGATACGTCAATACAATACAATACGAACATGCGTGCGATGGTCTTGCAGCTCTCGAGTTGTAAAAATCGGCTGTGTCCGTCCAGTGTTTTTTGTGATTAATTTTTGTTAGTTGCCGGGAATGCAGATTATTACAGTGACAGCGAGTTTCAAGTTGTAAGTTAATTAGTATTTCGGAGATAATTGACGTATACCCCTAATAACTATCGTTGCGTAATTGAATATAGTTGGTTTTTAAATTAAGAGAGGAAGATGTTAAATAGTAGGCGTACATATTCATTTTAAGTAGCAGCACGCCTAGCTCGCATTACCAGGATACGCCACTGATTAACACCAGGCACACGTTATGTTCATGTAAGTGTTCTTGTTAGTGTTCAGTGGCCAGAAAGGATATACGCCCTAAATGTTGATTTCCACCAATCTCTATAGAATTGTTTGCAACCTTATTTAACCCAGGTAGGTTCTTCCAGATGAGAATGCAGCTATGTGTTGGTGTTTCTTGGCACGTGATGTTGCGTATAATGTACCGTTAGTGCTCACCTTAGTTTGTTGACTGAGTTCATCTCACTATAACACATAAACACATAAATCACTGACCATTTAACACAGTCACTACGATAACTAACTGTTTCACTGACAAACATTTTCTAAAACCACTTACAGTAATTAGCTTAATCACTGACGACTACTACTATAAAGTTAATATTGTTTATTAAGATTACTAAAATTTCTTCCCACCAAATAAAATATGAGCATCAAAGGCTAAGCGCCACTATTTATCTATTGCCTGCCAGTCTGCAGGATCAGACATTTTCAATTCACTACAACCGCTCCACCAACGGCGTGAAGTTATAAATATTCATTACATATTCTATAACGTAAACACGCAGAAAAGTATTATCCTTAAAATGACTCAAGAGCCGCCTGTGAATCGCTATTCACCTTAGCAGGTTAAGATCATTGGTTAGCAGCTTGAGAACCACTATCTCTCTTTCTTACTTCGTTACAATCTCCAGAGTTATTCTAACTCTGGCTAAGATTATCTAGAAATGCTCTTCTTACTTTTATTATTATTATTAGCTATTCTCTAAAAAAAAAATTTTAAAAATACAAACGATCTATTCCAATTTACACACCTTTCCGACTGTAATAGTTGTTGTTGTTGTTTTGAAAAGGTGATGGGTGGAGAGCGGGCACTTAACAGCTGACCATTATTGCCTCTTCTCGTTCCATCTTGGTCTACCCTGTTCAACCTGAAAATTGGTTATAATTGGGGTATTTAGTGTAATTTTATTTACTAATTTTGTATTAAGTTTAAACAACTATTGTCTTTTGCAGTTGCTGGTTTTAATTTATATTAGTATTTGTCATTTTATTTTCGGTTTTGTGTTGTATATCGATAACTATTGTCCTTTGCACTTGGTTTTAATTTGTATTAGTATTTGTTCTTTTTGAGTTGGTTTTTTTTTTTTAAACCTCGTTGTCTTTCCTTTTCCAATGAGTAGTTAATAAGTTTGCTAATTTGTCTGTTTTGTTAATGTTTTTTTATTTTTTTTATTAATGATTTGTTAGTTTTTCTTGCTTAATTTATATTTGGTTGAATGTCTTTTCTGAAGTATTATTTTTGTTATTATTACCAATATTGTCACTGTTATTAACCTTATATTTTTTCCCTTTTTTATGTATATATCGTTTAAGTATTGTTTGGGCTTCCTCTGGGGCATCTATACTTAAAACCTTATCACCTGTCATGTCTATATTGAGATTTCTAAAGCATGTTTTTAGTTCTCTGTTGATCATATTTTCTACAGTGGATCAGGTAGTGGTCTATGTCATTTTCTTCCTGACATTCTAGGCAGTGTGGTTCCTCTATCATGAAGTACGCTGCACCGAGACGGAGACGCCACAGCGTTTTGCTCGAGGGTACCTTTAGTTCTTCTCTGACCTGGCACGTCCTTGTTGGTTCTTTCAGAAGTTTGAACGCGTGTCTGCCTTTTCTACTGTTCTTCCATGTTGTCTTCCATTCCTCGTTTATAGTTAGCTTCACTTGGCTCTTGATCTCCGACCTTCCCAGTCCTGCTCTTATATTGTTTTTACTTATTCTTCCATACTTGGCGTTCTGGTCTGCCAACTCGTTACCAGCTATACCTATGTGTGCTGGAACCCACACTAGCCCCACACTGCATCCTCTGTTCCCTCTTGATGTATTTATTGGAAGAATTTCTTCCATTATGTCTGGCCGGCTACATTTACCTGGGTGTTCTAGGGCTTGTAGTGATGATAGTGAGTCTGTAAATATCGTAACAGATTCTGGTGGGTTATCTTCGATTATTTCTAAACTTTTTAGAATTGCTACCATCTCTGCGGTAAAAATCGAAGCCCCTTCAGTTACACTGTATTTCTAAACTTTTTAGAATTGCTACCATCTCTGCGGTAAAAATCGAAGCCCCTTCAGTTACACTGTAGCTCTTCTTAATTCCCCATGTGGTATTACTACTCCTGCACCTAGTTGCCCACTATACTATCACCCTTGGATCCATCAGTGTAGACGGCCAGACTTTGTTTTGTAAGTTGATTTATGAATTTTCTACTTATCATTTTGGCTTCCTTATCTTCTACGTTTTGTTTGATCTTTTCAGTAAGTGAGTAATCTATGATTAGTGTTTTTAGTTCTCAGGGTGGTTTTGTGCTTCCATATTTATTACTATTTTTAATTGTGTTTGACAGTTCTTTGAACTATGTTATATCTTCTATAGTTCTCCACCCTGTTGGATATCTTTCGTTATTTAAGGGGACGTTCCAAACACATGGTTGGTTTTTGACAAATGCTTTATGTGCTGGGTGGGTCACTTCTTGTGCTACTTTACTCCAATAATTTAATCTTAGTTCTTTCCGTCTTAGACCAAGGGGCGGTATGCCAAGAGCTACTTCTAGTGCTTCTACTGATGTTGATATAAATGCACCTGTAAAGGGTTCTCATGGCTGCATTTTGAATTCTGTCTAGTTTTACTTCGTTAGAAGCTGCAGCTGAGTCATAGACTATGCTGGCATAATCTAGTTTCCCCCTGATGAAATACTTGTAGAACATAAGCATTATTTTATTGCTAGCCCCCCATCCATTACTTGTTACTATCCTCAGTATATTTAGGGGTCCCCTACAGCTTTCTACTAAATTGTCTATATGTTTATTCCAATTTAGTTGTTTATCTTAAGTCATGCCCAGAAATCTAGTTGTTGAGTAGGTATTTATTTTCTGTCCTTTAATGGTTATATTGATTTTGTTATTTTTTTTTTTAAATTTCCTGTTCTGAATATCATACCTACTGTTTTGTTTACATTAATCTGGAAGCCCCAACTTTTCATCCTGTCTGAAACTTTGTCTGTTTGTTTTTGAAGTATTTGGTAAACATGGTCTAAGTTTTTTCCAGATCGTCAAATGGCACAGTCATCTGCAAATTGTGATAATGCATTCTTAATGTAGTTAAATTCATCTGCTAAATCATTTAAGGCTATAGTGAAAATTGAAGGTGGAATCACTGATCCCTGAGGAATCCCATTCTGTTGTTCATATATTTCTGACTCATCATTGTTCACCTGTACAGCAAAATACCTGTCCTGTAAAAAAGTTTTCTAGATACTTATAGGTTTTGTCACGAGAGGGTTGATTATTATTTAAATTATAAGATATTCTGGACAAAAAGTTGTATCAGGTGATACCAGGATAGTGCCAGATAAGAGACTGGTCTTATAAGAAATACCCCCTTTTCTGAAAAGAATAAAGGTGTATCGACATCAAAGGTAGGATCAAGCTGTATAAGTTTCTAGGTATGATGATATTATATGTTCCTAGATTCCTATGGGCTCCCTCTAAAAATCCTCCTATGATTATATTATTATTATTATTGTTGACTCTGCTAGGGGTATTAACTAAATTATCTACCAACAAGAACTTGAACTCAACTTAAATAATTAAGTACGTCTGCTGGTAAATATTTACAATTTATTTTTACAGTTCTTATTTTCTTCTTGAAAATCTTTAACGAAAAACAAACTTCAATTACAAAATTAAATAAATATGCAATTGAAAATTGTTCAACAAAATTGTTCAAAGGTCTCTGAATTCGTAGGAGGTCATCACTGGATTGACAACACTCGTGTAGAATATCTAGGCTATATCTTTATATTACTGTTCTTTCACTGTCCTTTTATTTTAAGTTATCACTGGCTATAACTATGCCCCAACATGGGTCATCATTTGATTACTGTCTATATTCTTGGAGTGACTGGCATACTCTACAGTGGCCTTGTTTTTTACTCATCTGTAGAATGAAGCTGGTTCCACTTTTGTCCTGGGAGTAAAGTTAATGATCTTCCTCCAGGCAGTAGGTACTAGCTGATTGGCCCTCTGAACTCAAAAGGCACTTGCATCAGGAGTTCCCTCAGTAGTGGATGACTTTATTATGTGTAGTTGGGTTTACAGGATATAACCTGAAACGAATTAGAGGTAACCCCTATATTTTCCATCACTATCCCACTAACACAAAGGTTGGGGATGATAGACAGTTTCAGACAGTGTGCTAGCAGATGCACAGGACATATTATAGAAGCAACAACCAAATCCAGTTCACTATATATACAATTTCCCTCTAAATCCTTAGCTAGAGCCAGTTGTCCATGATCTGCCTCCATACAATGATTAAGTCTTGTATAAAATACTAAGTAAT
This sequence comes from Oreohelix idahoensis, assembly GCA_024509875.1. Lineage (NCBI taxonomy): Eukaryota > Metazoa > Mollusca > Gastropoda > Stylommatophora > Oreohelicidae > Oreohelix > Oreohelix idahoensis. The sequence goes on from JAMPIV010003021.1 coordinate 105,742, forward strand.
AGCTTAAACAATCCAGTAAAACAATCGCTTTCATTCTTCCTTACGTTCCTGGTGTGTGTGTCCATTCCATCAAGAAATAATTCTTTAAATGCTTTTCTAAACATACAGACACATTTCTACCACCATTCTCAATTATTTGAATATATATCTTGGCAGTGTTTTGCCTCCAGAAATTTCACAATGGTTCTAACACAACTACACACTTCCTAACGCACAAGTGAATTAATCAATAGAAATACATATATTTATATACATGTATATAGATTCTTTCTTACCCTCAGGCACATACAGTCGAGCTGTTAATGGTCCTTAAAAAAACCCCAAAATAGGACAAACCAGGAGAAGGTTGATTGCAGAAGTGACAGATATCTTAAAGAAGTACAGTATGACAGCATCACTGGAACACAATACGCACACTGTGTCAGAAAGGAATAATCAAAGTTACCTGCGACGCTTTATAACATGAGCATATAAGGAAAAAAAAATTACTGCACACAGTAGTCAAGGCGTTCGCAAAATGTAGAACCCGATCTACAGGTAAATCACTGTGGATGGTTTGGTAGATATCTAGTTGACGGAAGAGACAGAGAGAAAGAACTTTAAATCTGGGGAAACTTCGGTCTAGCCTTCTACTTTCGGCATTTATAAGCGCGATGTCCGAACTGTTAAAGGTTCCTTTTCGGCATTCTCCGTGGAAACACACTAGCTAGCTTATAAATATCCATTCATTTTAATCGCCAACTGCCTGAGATAGGAACGCGACCTTTTGTGTGAAGGGAAGTTAACATGTGGTAAAATATCATCTACGAGTAGTTTGAATTATCTACCGCTCTGTTGAGAGGATTGTAAGGAGTGGATCATCCAGCAGAGATAACAAGTTACATATCATTATCATCATATTTTTTTTGCTCCCCACACAGGATTGAGCCGCCACTGTAACTGATCGTATAGGAAGCCGGTACTCATGTGCTTTAACAGTAGTGGTGAGGTACCTGTAGCATTTTGTTTTGCATAATGAATTTTGCCAGCCACATGCACAACCTCATATGGGTCTCTTTGTACGACTTGGCGGAGGGAGATGTATTCCAATTATTTTTATCTCTCATCAGAGACACCCCCGGGACTACACGGGGGAAAAGTTACATATAGCTTGCACTTTTCCATGTACTCTTAAACCTGATAACACACCTGATTGTATCATGGTATGTTTTTGAAGAGGTCGGTGTTGTGGTGAAATTCTAAATACAATATCTAAATTAGAATATAACAGTATAGTGCATAAAGTCAAAGATAGGATAGAACTAAAAATTTTGGTAGAGAAGTGTTTTCGTCACCCACGCCTTCAGCGTATTAGTTGATAACGCATTAGCCGAACTAAAAGGGTACCAAATTTGTCAAATTCGTCCTTGAGATAAACGTAACACTTCCCAAGTTCAACGAAGTATTTGCCTAAAAGACATAGTGGAGAGAGGGTGAGGAACGGATAGATGGCCCAATGCTAATCGCGTCTCGCATTGTTTCCAAAAATAAAACCAACTCGCAAGCCTTGCCTAGGGCGATTTTCAAAATACGATGTAAAAGTTTGAACATGTGGACAATTGGGTCATGCAGACAGCATTTATGACGTAATTCTCACGTACTACGAGAGACTCTCGTAATTAGCTGGAAATTAGTGCAAAAAGACATGAATAGGTTGGTTATTGTCAAGGATGAATTCTATCAACAACTGCAGAAAGAAATGGAAGACACACCTAGATATGATCTTGTTATAGTAATGGGAGACCTCAATGCGAAAGTTGGTACACACAATACATATAATGAAAGAACAATGGGGAAATGCGGCAGCGGAACAGCAAACGAAAATAGGGATAAGCTAATAAGTTTCTGTAGCATTAACAACCTGGTCATTGGAGGGACACTTTTCCCACATAAGGAAATTCACAAGTTAACATGGGAATCACCAAATGGTCGGGACAGAAACCAGATAGACCACATCATGGTTAATGGTAGATGGAGACATGCATTACAAGATGTGAAGGTAAGAAGAGGTGCAGATGTGGGAAGTGATCATCATTTAGTAGTAGCAAAACTGAAAGTGAAACTAAGAAGGGCTGGACCAACTGTAACTACACAGAAAAGGTTTGACATCAGCAAATTGAAGGACCCCCTTACCAGAAAAGCTTTTGCGGCAGACATTAAGAAACGATATCAATTTGTCAAAAGCCAGGAAAAGACATTGACTGATGATATAGACCAGAATTTCAACACCATTTCAACAATATATAAGGAAAGTAGCAAATCATGCTTAGGATTCCAGGAAAGGAAGAAGCAAGACTGGATAACACCAGAAACACTAAACACCATAAAGATGAGAAAGGAAATGAAAAGAAAGAAACAGAAGCGAAGTCCCCCAGGTTAAAGCAACTATATAGCGAACAGTACAGCCAGCTGGACAGGGAAGTTAAACGCCAAACCCGAGCCAACAAAAGGAATTTCCTAGACGATCTTGCAAAACAGGCAGAAGAGGCAGCACTGAGAAATGAACAAAGCACAGTATACAAAATAACTAAATTCATCAGCGGAAAACAAGGTGCAAACAATATTACATTAGTAAGAGATAAGCAAGGAAATCTCATCAAGACAGCAGAGGGACAGGAAACAAGATGGGCAGAGCACTTCAGAGAAACTCTGAACAAGGAAATACCAGAGACACAATTGAATGTTCCTGAGGCTGAAAACGATCTAGATGTAAATACAGACATTCCACGAAAAGAAGAAATCATCACAGCAATCAAAAGGTTAAAGAACGGTAAAGCTCCGGGCCATGATAACTTAAATGCAGAGCTATTTAAGACAGACCCTGAGCTAGCAGCAGAACTATTAGAACCACTATTTGCACAAGTGTGGAAAACGGGGACAACACCATCAGAGTGGAACAAAGGAATAATTGTCAAATTGCCCAAGAAGGGAGATCTTGCAGACTGCAATAATTGGAGAGGAATCACTCTTCTCTCAGTTCCCAGCAAAATACTAGGCAGGATAATTATACAGAGAATTTCAAAGGCAGTAGACTACAAACTGAGGAAAGAACAAGCAGGATTTAGAAAGAACAGAAGATGTGTAGACCATATATTCACTCTCAGGAACATTATAGAGCAGTGCTCAGAATGGCAAAGACAGCTTTACATAAATTTTGTTGATTTTGAAAAGGCTTTTGACAGCATACATAGGGACAGTTTATGGAAATTACTGAGAGCTTATGGAATTCCACGCTGCATAGTGTCAATCATAAAAAGCCTCTATGCCAACTTTACGTGTAGTGTTGGGCAGAGCAACCTAACCTTCGAGGTGAAGACAGGAGTACGACAGGGATGCCCCTTATCAACCACTCTATTTTTAACAGTCATAGACTGGGTGATGCGCCAGACAACAGAGGGCAGTCCAAGAGGAATAAGATGGACAACATTTTCTACATTGGAAGATCTGGAATATGCAGATGACATTGCACTGCTGGCACATTCACATCAACACATCCAGGAAAAAACGGATAGACTTAATAAGTTTAGCCAGCAGGTGGGCTTGAACATCAATTTAAAGAAGTCTGAGGTCATGACGCTCAATGTGAGCAACCCTGAGCCCATATCAGTAAGGAAACAGCAACTGGTACAGACAGATACCTTCACATACCTAGGAAGCATAGTAACACCGGACGGTGGGGCAGGCAAAGATATCAGCATCAGAATGAATAAGACAAGAACAGCCTTCTTTAGCCTAAATAACATCTGGAAGTCCTCCCAATACAGCACAAGCACAAAATTAAGATTATACCAGAGTTGTGTGCTTTCTGTGCTTCTCTATGGTGCGGAATGCTGGAGAGTCACAGAGAAGGAAATGTCAAAATTGTCCTCTTTTCACACAACATGCCTAAGAAAAATTCACCGCATCTTTTGGCCGAATACCATCACCAACCAAGATCTGCTTACTCGTAGCAAGCAAGAGGACATGCACACCATCATAGCTGGCAGACGCTGGAGCTGGGTTGGTCATGTCCTCAGAAGAGACCCCGATGCCATCACAAGAACAGCTATGCTTTGGACCCCTGAAGGAAAGCGAAAGAGAGGCCGACTAAAAACAACTTGGCGGAGGACTGTGGAGGCTGAGATGCAAAGAATGAACCAGAGTTGGGGCACTGTACGAAGGATGGCCACCGACCGTGCAAAGTGGAATCAATTTGTTGTTGCCCTACAAGACGCCACTAGGCGTGATGGCCACTGACTGCTTTGACGGTCGGTGGTTAAGGATCGAAGAAGAAGAAGAAGGTTGGTTATTGTAGAAAAAATATGGAATTTTGAACCAAGCCACCTAGCCCCATAAAAAGTATATCTTCGTGTACCTTAGGACTTCCTGAGCAAGAATAAGTTGTTAGTTACACAAATAGTCCACTAAATAATCACATATTGGTAATAATATTATAGAGGATCGGACAGACTGTCAGGACAAGTCATGCCTGCTTGATTTTTTTTGGGGCATATTTTTGGTAAAACTTTGGGGAAATAAAGACTAAGAAGGTACGAGAGATTGGATTGGATGGATTTTGAAGGAAGGCGAAATATTATTGGCCGACCTCAAAATAAAAATATACTAACCAAGTAACGAAGGGAAAGTTTGAATTTTATTTTGCAAGACTTGTTTACAATTGAAATATGTGTATAGCAAAGTTGATTTTGCTGGGGAGGTTATGATGGTATCCTAAAAGAATGAAAAGGTGTCTGCTATAACCGTGTGAGGTCAAGCAAAAGTAGGCCTCTGGCTCTATAAATGATGATGATGAATTATGTGCAGAGAACCTACAGCTACCTCCCTAGGTCTCACACGATCAATCTTCTGGCTCTAGTGTATGGTGTATGGTGTACCTAGTGTCTAGGGGAGAAATAAATGATGGTACACAACAATCAAACACTTTAAGTTTCTATAAAAGAAGTTAATAACTAGCAGTTAAGTTTTTCTTTAAAAAAAGTATTTACAATTTATTTTGCCTGTCCATTCATAGCTGGTGGACAGGTCTTTCAAAATAAAGACAAGATAGTTTACAGAAAAAGAACAATTTAAAATGTTGGGACAATCTGCCCAATAACTACAAGTTATTATGTCTTTATAACTGTTCTTCCTGTAGGAAATATTAAACTAATTCACTGTATTTATATAACGGGAGAGTCACTGTATATCAGCGCTGTAGTTCCTCATACCCTCATAAATTTCCTGTGTAATATTTTGAAACATAAGAAAATGTCAGAGATGCCCCAGAGGTTTTACTCTTCACCTGAGAGTCCTTGTTGTAAGATAATACGATGGGTAGTTGCATAAATTTCAAGTTCAACGATCGCCAAAGCTCCTACTGGATATTCAACAGCATATAAGTCTGGTTGGAGACTGGTTGGCGTTTATAAGCACTCAGCAGGTTTCCTGTCACCAGCCGGCAACAGGAACATAGACCCTCTGCAACAAAAGGACACCCTGGCCTTTTATCTCTGATCATTTATTCTAACACTTAAATCCCTACGTGGGTATGGGGTCAGCATCGCGTGCCTTACAAATGCACTCGCCCCGAATTGTACAGGACTCCCACCTGGTTGTGACCACACCTCAAGTCCTTATAGTAGATACACCACTGTACGTTCACATACTTTTCCTCCATACAATAATGTGGAGTAACCACATTTCCTCTGATATGATCTTCTCTTCTTTTCTTTACACTTATATTTGCTTCAGGCATGTAAACAGTGTTCATTGAACACAGAGGCTTGCTAAACTATTTTTAATACAATAATATGTCAACATAATCATAACAACATACATCAGTTAGACACCGTTTACTGTGAGGACTCAACAATGTCTGCTTCCGACATGTCCTTCACTTTTTCCCCAAAAGCAGTATCTAACTTTTGTAGTTGGACCAAACACAGTAAATTTCATAAAATATCCTTACCACGATCAAGAAATATATAAACAAATGACGCTGATTTAGTGAAGAAATGGCCTCAGCTTCCTCCGAATCGTACAGACTGTGACTTGATTCTTTATTAAAGTTTATAATTAACACAGCTGTTTTTTCAGCGTATCTGTATAAAAATATTAGTTCAACTGGCAATGAATAATCAAAGCCTTTTGCTAATATCTACCAGCTCTAGCCAATCGTAACGTTCTACTACTTGAATTCAAATGCAGTTTGAATGAAAAACCCAAAATAATTTTGAATAACTGGTGTTGGATTGGCCAGTCTGCTTTAGTCATGCCCAATACAAAAGATATCACGTTTAGGATTACATTTCTCCTACCGTTCCCCTTTCCCATTCATACTCTGTTCACCTCAAGCTAATTTGAATGTACCTCCCTGCCTCTTTTTCCAGCTCGCGTCCCCCTAACGTTACCAAAAACATGAGCAGAAACGCCAGTGTGTCTGGTCGTGTGTTCTTAGAGATTAGTATTTCTTCAATAACTTCTCTAATACTGGGAATATCATATATTTTAAAGTACATTCTTACTCAGCGAACTTTACGTCATACTACCATATACTTCTTATGGGGAACTTCATAATGGTTTAAAATTTCCAATTTATTTCATCGTCCATCGTCAAATAAAATTTTACACAAGTCCGCCATCTTCCTCTCTCCGTTTTGCGAGCATGTATTTTTCAAATAACTACAGTTTTAGTTACATCAGAATTGCTACCATTAGGAGGAAACAAAACTGTCTGCGTGGTTTGGCCTTGCTGGCTTTTTCGCCGTGTGAATATATGCGTTGCAGACTGTGTGCGAAGCGGCGGTTAGACGGGGTGTTGCTGAGTTATTTGCCGGTTGAAGATCATGCACTGAGTATGGTTACTTTACTGATCTCTTGTTAATCGTGCTTTGTTTAGTATTACGCGAATTAGGGTGAAAGTGTTCATACAACTCAGTAGCATGGTATGAAGAAGTAGTTCATGTAACTTGAACTCAGCAACATTAATGAAGTAATTAATTCCTTCAGATTGAGTCCGTAATATTTAATCACATGTACACACAGGATGATCATTTCAAATAGGAACAGAACATAAGTCCTTATAAGTCATGCATAAATTAATCAATAACGTAGACTGCTGGTTTACGTGTCAATGTCCGTTTAAGGATACAATGCAGTATTGTCGTCAGAACATCACAGCTATATGCACGTGCAGCTAGACATGGCTACCTGCCAACAGTGAGACTGCGAGTCTGATTATTTCGTACGAATTCGACGATTATTCTCCTCCTTCTGAGAATTCTAGTTAAATACTAACCTCCATAAATTTTCCTCTCATATAGAGTTCTAGGACTGACCCTGGTCCATCAAAAAATGCATATATAAATGGCTATATCATGCCATTGAATTGGAAGGTTAGAAAAACGCAGCTATTCAGCTTGGCGGTCAAGTAACAAAGGGTAGCGTTTCTTAGTTACCGACTGTGACCCAAACAACGCTATACACGTCATAATCGATCGTGTATGGAGCGTTCAATAATTGAAACATCTATCGCAATATATTAAATGCCTTAACCTTTACAATTGCACGTCTGATAACCTTTAGCAGACGGCGTTAATATCATATACCGTAACACGGGGCGGGTTTAAGATTTGCGTTACTAGTTAGAATTGTATCGTGTAATATTACCAAAAAATGTAAGGATTACTACTGGTTTTGCTACAAAGTTGACAGAAAGTGTTACTTCAGATAGCTATATTGCGGTGTACTTCCGCCAATAGTTAATTGTAAGGCTAGACTACAAAGTGTATACAGCAGATTGGGCAAAGTTAAATATTAGTAGTGTTTCTCGAAAACGAAACTAAAGCGTGTCAGACTTTTTCCGTGAAATCGTTCTCTAGGCTTAGCACTGTGCAAAAGGCAGCGGTGCTGGCTTCGAAGATGACAACCGTCAGACACATGCGGGCTAATGTATTTATTATCGTTTTATGCCTAAATCGTACTGAATTGAGCGTTTATTCTCGCATATTTTGCTACACACCTCCCATCCTAAAACATGCATTCATTTGCAGGTTATAATATGCGAGATAACTTAGCTCCATGAAGTCTTACTCGTTTTTCTGATCTTCATCGTACGGATGTCTGCTCAGAAAGTCTGCGCCAACGTTTAAAGGGCCGGGAATGTATTCTATTAAAAATGAGTATGGTTGCAACAAGAGAGACCATCTCAATAATCTAGAATTTTCATGCTTGGCCTGTGATAAGAACACTAGGGGAGAATGATCCGTTTGGACCACAAATGTCCGGCCATATAAATAAATCTGGAATTTCTTTATAGCCCATATTAAAGCGAGACATTCTTTTTCACTGGTTGAGTAATTTTTTTCCGCCTTGTTCAATTTGCGGCTAGCATAAGCGACTGGGTTCAATTCCCCATCTTGTGAAGAAGACCTTTGCAATAATGTAGCGCCCAGGCCTACATTGCTTGCGTCACTTCTCACAATACATTCTTTAGTCAAGTCAGGCAATTGCAACACTGACCTTCTTGTAAGCTTGTCTTTTAACTCCTGGTAAGCCAATTCACACTGTGCTGTCCAAATTATAGTATCAGGTTGACCTTTGCGAGTTAAATCGGTCAAAGGAGCAGATATAGAGTTAAAATGTTTGATATACTTTTGGTAAAAACCACACAGAGACACGAAAGATCGCACATCTTTTTTTGTTTGTGGTCTAGGTGCTCTTTTTAGTTTTTCCAGATTCTTGGGATCAGGGGTCATGCTACCCTGATGTACTGTATGTCCCAAGAATTCCAACTCTTTACAACCAATACAGCATTTTGTTGGCCTAGCGGTTAAGTTAGCCTCTCTGAGTCTATCAAACAGCATATTCAAAGAGGTAACGTGTTCCTCAAATGTTTCCGTAGCAATGAGGATATCATCCATAAAATTCGAAATAGATGGATTTTTCAAGGGATCCAGCAATTTTCGCATCATCCTAGAAAACACACTCGGGGCATTTTTCAAACCAAATGGTAACATGTTGAACTCATAATGGCCTTCCGAGTTGCTAAATGCCAAATAAGGTCGAACCTCAGGCTTTACTGGAATCTGGTAATAGCCTTTGCTAAGATCCACCTTAGAAAAATATTTTGCCTTGTTCAGCCTGGCAAAAAGTTGAGTAGTATCAGGTAATGGATCCACCTGACCTTCTGTGACAGCATTCAGTTTCCTGTAATCTATGCACAGTCTATGTTCTCCTGATGGTTTCCGCAACAGAACCACACAGGAACTGTAAGGAGACTCACTGTGAGAAATAATCCCTTCTTTTAACAGATAATCAATCTCCTCTTTCAAAGCTTTTTCCTTAGCGAACGGAATAGAATAAGGCCTCATACAGATGGGTGCTGGGTCTAGTAGTTTCATATCATATGACAGCAAATTTGTGTGCCCTGGTTTATCAGTTAACACATCTGTATGTTTCTCAAGGACCTGTTGAACCTTCTCCTTCTGTCCTTTTGTCAGGTGATTACTGATTTTCACCTGTGCAAACGTTTCACTAGTTTTCAGTGGATATTCAACCGAAGAGAGAGGTTTATTCTTCATCTCGGTTGCTATAGACAAGGCCATTAAATGTGATCCCTCCTGGATTTGTCTGTCCAGATATTTCTTCAAAAGGTTCACATGATAGACTTTCTCCTTTCCCTTTTTGTCTATCTTATAATTTGTTCTGGATACCTTTTCCAAAACTGTATATGGCCCTTGCCATTCGATCTGAAGTTTATTGTTGCTGCCTGGCAATAGAAGAAGTACATTCTCCCCTATATCAAGTTCTCTATCCTTCGCTTTTTTTATTAAAATAAGCAGCATGCTTTTTCCTGGCTTGTCTCAAATTTTCATTTGCCAGTTTCCAACTGGTTTTTAAACGAGTGGTCAGTTCGTTCACATATTGGTATGATGAGGTAACGGTCTCCTCTGCCTTCTCATCTGTCCAGGTCCTTAGCAAAGCTTCTAACGGAACTTTTATAGGCCTCCCAAATAGGAATGTTGCGGGTGCCATTCCAGTTGAATTATGTGGTACTTCCCGGTAGGCAAACAATGCGGCGGGCAAGTAGTGGTCCCACGTCTCAGGTTTCTCATGTGCCAGCTTTCTCAGGATAGAAATGAGAGTCCCATTGGACCTCTCTACCTGGCCGTTCTCTTGAGGGTGATACGGACTACTATAAAAGTGCTTGGCTTGAAACAACTTAAAAACCTCTTCAGTTAGCTTCCCCTTGAACTGAGAGCCATTATCAGTCAAGATTTGATGCGGGAATCCTAACCTTGTGAATATCGTAAGTAATGCCTCTGCCACATGTTTCGAATCGATTGATGACAGGGCTACCGCCTCTCCCCACATAGAACAAGTGTCTACCAGAGTAAGGATGTAACTGTTCCTCCTCTTGGTCCGAGTGAGAGGTCCCACAATATCCACTGCAACTCTCTCAAAAGGGGTTCTGTTACGGTATATGCTATTAACGCCGTCTGCTAAAGGTTAGCAGACGTGCAATCGTAAAGGTTAAGACATTTAATATATTGCGATAGATGTTTCAATTATTGAACGCTCCATACACGATCGATTATGACGTGTCTAGCGTTGTTTAGGATACAGTCGGTAACTAGGAGACGCTACCCTTTGTTACTTGACCGCCAAGCTGAATAGCTGCGTTTTTTTCTAACCTTCCAATTCAATGGCATGATATAGCCATTTATATGTGCATTTTTGATGGACCAGGGTCAGTCCTAGAACTCTATATGAGAGGAAAATTTATGGAGATTAGTATTTAACTAGAATTCTCAGAAGGAGGAGAATAATCGTCAAATTCGTATGAAATATTCAGACTCGCAGTCTCACTGTCGGCAGGTAGCCATGTCTAGCTGCGCGTGCACATAGCTGTGATGTTCTGACGACAATACTGCATTGTATCCTTAAACGGACATTGACACGTAAACCAGCAGTCTACGTTATTGATTAATTTATGCATGACTTATAAGGACTTATGTTCTGTTCCTATTTGAAATGATCATCCTGTGTGTACATGTGATTAAATATTACGGACTCAATCTGAAGGCATTAATTACTTCATTAATGTTGCTGAGTTCAAGTTACATGAACTACTTCTTCATACCATGCTACTGAGTTGTATGAACACCTTCACCCTAATTCGCGTAATACTAAACAAAGCACGATTAACAAGAGATCAGTAAAGTAACCATACTCAGTGCATGATCTTCAACCGGCAAATAACTCAGCAACAAAGTGGCGGCCGAATGCGGGGAACGACAGAAAAAAGAAACAAACTTCTGTTCCTTACGCACATGTTAACCATAATATTTATGATCAAGTTTCGATCACATGATCCAGTCGAAGATGACGTCTTACTCATTATAATGCCTAACAACGTGACGTCACTGAAAGTCGTGTAGGTGATCTGTCGGAGAAACCAAAGTCGTTTTCTAAGCCTAACCAGGGGAAACATGAGCCATTTGAAGCAAACACACGATATGGACTACAGGAGCAGACAGTCAGGGGCATTAGCCTAGCTGTTGACGACCTCTAGCACTGATCTAAGCAACGGAAAAGATAAGTCTAGTTGTTTTAATACTGTCGTCATTGCAAACAGTAATACTGAGTCCATGCCTTTTGCCTGCATAGGCATGTCTTTTCTGAATGTGTTTCATGTATTTTTTTTGGGTTGTTTTAATGTGTTGTTAATTAGTGGGAGGTAGGGAGGATGAACCGAAATTAGATTCTGTGGCTCTCACGATGCCTGAATTGATTTCGGTCGTTTCTTAGGGCAGTTAAACGATTGCACTTTTGGAAGCCCCATTGAGGTTTGCCATTGGACTGTCTGTCCAAATCTGCTGTCGTTTGACGATTTGTGTTAGCTGTACCGTTCCGTAGATAACTGGTGTATTTTATTCGTACTCAGTTCACAATTTTATTCAGTTTTGTATCATGTTCGTTAACTATTTCGTCCAGTCTCCTCTTACTATCATTTATTTGATGATTGTTAAATGGTCGTCCGTTATGAGTCCTGTGATGTCATCATTTTTTGCAGTCATTTTTTTTTTGTGTACTTTGCATATTAAGTTGATCTCGGGTCAGACCTTGACCCTTCATTTGGCTTGTGACACTTCCGCTTGTTTTATTTAGTTCATAAATTCATTTTTAATTGTGAAAATGTCTTGTTTGCGTCTTGACATTGTTTGTACCCTTTAGTTGCATCATTGTTTTGTTTGTCCTCATGATATATATTAAATACTACATTAATAATATGATATTATATGCAATAATACACTTGTAATTTAATTTAATTAATTTTTTTCTGATATTTAAGGTTAATATGGGACATTACATAATTATGCAGTGATAGTCCAAGAAATTAGCACTACAATTTATAAGAGATGCCTAGGGCATAATAATATAATATATATATTGACCAAATAAAATAATCTTATAGTCTACCTTTGAGGTAATAGACCCATTGTATATTATTTAATATATTTTTCTGGTACTAAGAGAGTGACTTAGTACATTGAACAATATAATTACTAGGAATCATACCCAACATTATTGGATATTGAGATTAATTGTGTGATGTAATTACATTATAGTTAACAGATATCATAACTATTTATGATATAGTTCGTATTTAGATACAATATTGTTACAAAATATTGTCTATTAGTTGAACTTAGACATAAGAGTTCAGTACTATTGTGATTATTTATATTGAATATTCCTAAGTTGAGTAAGTATAATAATTACTCTGAAGCTACTATTGACTATTTTAATCAGTAATTATCAATAATTACTTACAGATAAAAGTCAAAATGCTTACTATAGACCATTTCGTTAAAATTGGTAAGGAATATGGTTATAAATCTCAAGAACTTCGTCAGTTTGCTGAGGCAGACCTGGAAAAACAAAAAACATAAAGCAGAAATGGAGGAACGTGAAAGAAAAGAAGCAGAGAAAAAGGCTGCATTAAAGAAAGAGGAAGAGGAACAAAAGGCTGCATTAAAGAAAGAGGAAGCAGAACGTGAGATGAAGCAAATTGCCAAGGAAAATAGATTAAGAGAAATTGCTCAACAGGAAGAAGAGAATAAATTGAAACGAGAGGAAATTATTTTACAACAAGAAATGGAATTGGCGCGTATTAAATTGGAGACAGCAAGATTACAAGCACAAAGTGCTGATGCAAACCAGAATAATAACGCACAAAATGGATCATCATCCAGCCAAACTAAACATTTCTACAACTTTAAATTACCCACTCTCAACTTAAACGTGGACGACCTTTCATCGTTCCTGTCACGTTTTGAACAGACTTGCAAAACAAACCATTTGCCTGAAGAGTCATGGGTACTCAAGTTAAATGAATTCTTGGTTGGAGAACCACTGACGGCTTCTCAAAATGCTGACCCATCAATAGCAAATAACTACGGTGCTATTAAGTCCTTGCTTTTACGAAGGTTTCACCTGGACGAGGAACACTGTAGGTTGAAATTTAAGGGAATTTTACCTGAATCTCCAAAAGATTTTGCAGGATTCATTGCGAACATACGCAATACATTTAATAGATGGGTTGAACTGGCAGAAGTCAACAAATCGTACGACAAATTAGTTGATTTGCTACTACGGGATAAGGTATTATCTTCGGTTAGCCAGCCATTTTTTGCATATTTGCAGGAGCGTAAACCAGGTACTATTGACGAGTTAGAAAAAAATTTCTTTAAACTACTGTTCGGCACATCCGAATGCAACCATTTCTAACTCCTCATTAAGAGAACCTCTACCTGTGGCGTCTAATATGGCCTACAATCATAATAACAAACAAAGACATCACAGTGTAGACAGAAGCAGGTTCCAAAGAAATCACAATGTTCACTTTCAGAAGGGACATAATAATGATTTCAACAATAAAAATGGAGCCGCGCTAGCGTAGTGGTTACAACACCGCTCTGGCGACCGGGTGATTCAGGATCAAACCCGGGCGACGGCATTTGAGGATTTTTCGTCGACCGGGAATTGGACTGGATTAACTCGAGACCTGGCGAGGACATTTGAAGGAGTGTTGTCGACCAGGGATTGGCGGCTCCTGAGCCGACCCAGCTGCAATGGGTACCTCCGAAATCGGAGAGTATTTGCCTGAATGGCGAGGGACACCTGTCTCTGTACAAGTAAAAAGGGATACTCACGTAAAATCAATGTCAGGTTAGACATAGTAATAACCTGAGATTTCGCCTCGAGTATTAGCGGGCGTACGAAAAAAAAAAAAAAAAAAAAAAAAAAACAATAAAAATGAGTTCAACAGAGGTAGATCACGAGATAGAAATTATTCACCTCAAACAAACTACCACAATGGTCAACATAACACTAATTATAATCGATCACATACTCCCAATAATAACAATAACTGGAATGGTAATAATCATGGCTCGAGACATCGAGATAATAGTTACTATAGAGGACGACGAGATAATTCTAACAATTATACTCGGAATCGATCTCATTCTCGGGGATCATCTCATTACAACCATAATACAGGGGCGGCAGTTACAAATAATACTACCCCTATAGCTCAGGTCCCACTTGACAATAATACAACACAGTCTTCTGCTGCATGTTTTGCTATTAATTATAATGTGGCAAATAGTTGCCAACAATGCAATCTTATTTTTCAGAAGGCGAAAGAAACAGTGCTTAACTGCGGACATATTACACCAGAGGTAGGTCTTGCAGTCAACGATGGAACAGGCTTAGTAATTTTTAACAGGGGAATCGTTAATGGATCCGTCGTCTCAGTGCTGAGGGATTCAGGATCCACAACGATTGGTGTACGTCAGTCGCTGGTACATCCTAGCTGTGCGACAGGAGAATATGTACGCTGCATGACATTTGGTGGAACTATTGAGTTCTACCCAACAGCTATTGTTCATATTAGAACACCCTTTTTCACAGGGAACGTAAAAGTATGTATGCTAAAAAAGCCTATAGCTGATCTGATGGTTGGTCGTATACACGGCAGTAAAGATTGTACTCCAGATGAGATCATAGATTGGGAGAAACATAACCTATGCACTGGAAACGCCGTGGACGACTAGAGCGCAGACTCAACTCATGGAGAAAGTTGATGATAATAAAATGGATGCAGACAACCAAGAGGAATTTGTAGTCAATTCACCTATTGACAGGGAAACATTTGCAACTAAACAAAAAGAGGATAAATCTTTAAAAAAAATTTTTAAGCTGGTTGATAAAGTTGACAATCTATCCTCAGGTAATAATAACAAACATTGTTTTGTTATTAAAAATGACATATTGATTAGATGTTTTAATGACAAATCACAAATGAAACAACAAGTTATGGTCCCGTATACTTTTAGACGGTACATTCTTCAACATGCACATGACTCACATTGTGCTGGACATATGGGATATACTCGAACACGATCTCGAGTACTGTCTTCATTCTTTTGGCCAGGAGTGTCAAGAGATATTTCGCAGTATGTACGTTCCTGTACTACATGCCAAGAAGTGAAAGCACGTGGAGCTTTTCACACGGCGCCTATTCAGGCTTGCGATATCTCTGTAAGACCGTTTGACAAGATGGCCATAGATATTATTGGTCCATTGCTACCATCGGCCAGAGGACATAGATTCGTCCTTACGTGCATTGATTTGTGCACACGATGGCCAGAAGCTATGCCATTAAAGACCACCACTACCACAGATGTAGCTGATGCACTACAACTCATCTTTTCTAGAATAGGGTTTCCTAGAAAACTTTTATCAGACCATGGGTCACAGTTTATATCTGACACCATGAAGGAAGTCATGAAAACTTGGAACATTGATAGGAATTTAAGTAGTATTTATCATCCTATGAGTAATGGTGCGGTTGAAAGACTTAACCGTACACTTAAACAACTACTACATAAGGTTACTGTTAAGCACCCTCATGACTGGGACAGAGCACTCCCAGCTGTTCTATTTGCTTATCGGGAGGTACCGCATGAACAAACTGGCTTCTCTCCCTTTGAATTAGTTTTTGGTGCTCCCCCAAGAGGTCCTATGGGACTAATAAAAGACTTATTAATTGACGCGGAGATGACTCAGGACACTCAGTCATCTTACGAGTACGTGATTAATCTTCGGAAGAACATTATTGAGTCTTGCCAGTTGGCAACAGCTTCTTCTGAGGCTGCAAAAGCTAAGGCTCGATCTCTACAAAATAGGTCTCGACGATTACGCCAATTATTCCCAGGCGACGAGGCTTATGTGTTACTTCCTCACAATAACAATAAATTATTGATATCTTGGAATGGTCCTTACAAAGTCATTGATAAAATTTCCGACGTTGATTA
This sequence comes from Oreohelix idahoensis, assembly GCA_024509875.1. NCBI lineage: Eukaryota > Metazoa > Mollusca > Gastropoda > Stylommatophora > Oreohelicidae > Oreohelix > Oreohelix idahoensis. The sequence continues at coordinate 122,148 of JAMPIV010003021.1, forward strand.
CGTCTTAGATATCAAGGGACACAAAAAGATATTTCATATTAACATGCTCAAGCAATTTCATACACGTCCTGAACACTTACAGTCAATTTTTCATGAACTAGATGACAACACAGTATCTACTTGTTATTATTCTAACTTATCTGTCATCCAGGAAGAAGAATCTTCTTTTCCTGAGGTACAGTTACCGTTACCGGTACCAGTAGTTCAACCTACTGAATCTTGGCGGGATGTAACCATCTCTTCAACGGTTACACCGCAACAGCGTCTACAGATTGCTAATCTATTACAATCTTATCCAGATGTGTTGACCGACGTCCCGGGTCGCACATCGGCTATCAGTCATGACATTACTCTCAATGATGATACACCTATTCGTGTACATCCCTATTCTGTTCCTTTACATTTCCTTGCTAAAACTACTAAGGAACTTGAACAGATGTTGTCTCTGGGAATCATTGAGACTAGTAATTCGCCATTCTCTTCTCCATTAGTGATTGTCCGGAAGAAGGACAATAACATCAGACTATGTGTTGATTATAGAAAATTAAATGCTAAGACTATAGTTGACAGCGAACCACATCCACTTATCGACGACTTACTGCCACGTCTATCCAACGCAACTATATTTAGTAAGATAGACTTAACTAAAGGTTATTGGCAGATACCACTGACCGAAAAGGCTAAGTACTACACCGCATTTTCCACTCCACAAGGTCTATACCAGTGGAATGTGATGCCTTTTGGGCTTGTTAATGCGCCAGCTACCTTCATTCGCCTGATGCGACAAATTTTATCCGGTAGACCAGACGTTATTACATATATTGACAACATATGCTTGTTCAGTTCGTCGTTTGAGGAACATGTTTCGGGACTTAGATATGTTTTCGACACTCTAAGGAATTATCATCTAACTGCTAAACCTACAAAGGTGCAAATCGCGTGTAATGAGATAACCTTTTTGGGACATATCATTGGATCGGGATATATCCGAACGTTACCTAGTACAGTCTCCAAAATTCTAAACATAGCAGTTCCTCAGACGAAGAAACAGGTCAGGAGTTTGTTAGGACTTGTTCAATATTACAGTAGATTCATACCAAACTTGTCATCCATCACGGCTGTATTGTCTTCATTGTTAAAAAAAGACATGCCGGTGAAGGTGACATGGATGGTACATGCAATGAAACTTTCAACAAAATTATAAATTTGTTCTCGCATGAACCAATTTTAAGACTTCCCGATGCTTCCAAAAGATTTTTCTTACGAACAGATGCTAGTAACTACGGCATTGGTGCATGCCTGCTCCAGAACCATGATGGCATTCTACATCCTACCTTATATATTTCAAGAAAGCTAAAGCCGGCAGAAACAAAGTATTCCACAGTGGACAAGGAACTTTTATCAGTGATATGGGCAATAACTAAACTTGAAAAGTTCTTACTTGGTGCTCCCTTCACCATACAGACGGACCAACGTGCTGTAGCATCTTTGCGTCGATCTAACCACAAGAGCCAAAAACTCGCCAGATATGCAATCATCCTACAGCCATTTGAATTCTCCATTGAACATATTCCTGGCACTGAAAACATTGTGGCGGATGCGTTGTCACGTAATCCTATTGACGACGAATAATCAACATTAACATTCCTAAAACATATCAACTATAAGGGAACTAACCTTGCCTTCAATTTAAACTTTATAAACACTATATGCATCACAGAATTGAACTAAAGACAATCAAGGTATACATATTGACATTGAAACTTCGTCTAACGTCCATACACGATATATGAATATTCGTTGAACAATCATGGAACAATATCTGACGACAAGTCGAACTTATTATCCTATGTGCACTTAATTCTTGGATGCTGGGATAAATGACATTTCTTTCCAACGTAAACGTTTGAACATTTTTGCCTAAAAGAATTCATCAGGATCAAGACTACGGATGGATCATCATATCCTATACTAATTAATTAGTTAACTTAACTTCTTAATTGAATTATTATCAATAAAATGAAATGTGAGAAAAAAAATGAAATGAAAGAACAAAAAAAGAGAACGAAATATAAAAAGAAGAAATTATGAAAAGAGAAAATAAATCTCACACAAGTATTAGATTATTATTTTTCTTTTAATGTACCTATACATTATTTAGTTAGTTAAATTAGATAGTTATTATTCACTAACACTTAACACACCCAAGTAAGTTAAACTTATATTCGAATTTCTTTCTATTTCTTCTCACTTATTTTGTCTTTTCTTCTCTCATAACATCGTGTTACATTAGAATCTTAATAATTTAACTCTTAGTTTAATTAATTAATTTAATTTTAATTAGTCAAATTAATTCCTATATGACATACTAATACGACAGACCTTACTTTAATTTAATTCTATCATTCACTATTAACATTGGACATTTATTTAGTTGATATAATAATATGTATAATATTGATATATAATATGATTAATGTTAGATGACTATGACAAATAGTTAGTTGACATGACCGCGACACGGTTCTACTCAGAACATCGTCGGCCATATGTCACGATTGTATTAAATTTTTTTGAAAAATTGTTAAGTCGGATAGATCTTGAAAAAAAATCTATCGATTTTTTTTCCCCCGGTGTACAGGGAATTGTTACGGTATATGATATTAACGCCGTCTGCTAAAGGTTAGCAGACGTGCAATCGTAAAGGTTAAGACATTTAATATATTGCGATAGATGTTTCAATTATTGAACGCTCCATACACGATCGATTATGACGTGTCTAGCGTTGTTTAGGACACAGTCGGTAACTAGGAGACGCTACCCTTTGTTACTTGACCGCCAAGCTGAATAGCTGCGTTTTTTTCTAACCTTCCAATTCAATGGCATGATATAGCCATTTATATGTGCATTTTTGATGGACCAGGGTCAGTCCTAGAACTCTATATGAGAGGAAAATTTATGGAGGTTAGTATTTAACTAGAATTCTCAGAAGGAGGAGAATAATCGTCAAATTCGTATGAAATATTCAGACTCGCAGTCTCACTGTCGGCAGGTAGCCATGTCTAGCTGCGCGTGCATATAGCTGTGATGTTCTGACGACAATACTGCATTGTATCCTTAAACGGACATTGACACGTAAACCAGCAGTCTACGTTATTGATTAATTTATGCATGACTTATAAGGACTTATGTTCTGTTCCTATTTGAAATGATCATCCTGTGTGTACATGTGATTAAATATTACGGACTCAATCTGAAGGCATTAATTACTTCATTAATGTTGCTGAGTTCAAGTTACATGAACTACTTCTTCATACCATGCTACTGAGTTGTATGAACACCTTCACCCTAATTCGCGTAATACTAAACAAAGCACGATTAACAAGAGATCACTAAAGTAACCATACTCAGTGCATGATCTTCAACCGGCAAATAACTCAGCAACAGGTTCCCACTATGGGCATTTCCCCTAGAGTTGCTGGAGCAGTCCAATGTTTTGGAGCTACTCTCTGGCATTCGGGACAGGATTTCACATATCTCTTAATGTCTTCCGTTATCCCTGGCCAGAAATAATGACAAGCTATACGCTGTCCTGTTGCGCTAATCCCCATGTGACCACTGAAGGGGATAGTATGACCTAACTCCATTACTTTCTCCCTATATGAACTAGGAAGGACCAGCCGTGCGTGACCAGCTGAACCAGTGCCGGCCTTCCTGTATAGCAATTTATTCTTCATATAGAATTCTCCCTTATTAGGAGAAGTATGGCTCTTTGGGAGTTTCTTGTAACACGGCTTCAGTGACTTATCTTCAGCCTGTGCCTTTCTCATCTCCTCTGGATGAGTATTTATGGGTTCATCTTCTTCCTTTCGGGATTGAGATCGTGTCTGGACTGATGCCATGATCACCGGTCTCTTGGGATTCCCCAAGAAGACATATCTACACCCCAATATCAGAGGGTAGATTGGATTATTTAACACTGCTGCCTTGATTACTCCTTCCACATATCGCGTCTTCACGTTTATCCTAGCGATGGGAAGTGTCATGGTCGCTACGTCCTTGGTTGCCGCTTGGATCTCCACTGTTTCTGTGGTGTATTGATCTGCCTGCACCAGGTGAGAACTCACCACTGAATCATAATCCAATCCCGTATCATACAAACACCTTATGGTGACTCCATTGCATATTACATCTTCACACACTGGGGGGTGGTAAGGTTCCTCCTGTTCAATAGAGTTGACCTTTACTCCCTTCCTCCCAGTTTTCATGGCAGCGAAACTTGGAGTTTTCTTTCTACAATTTTCAGTGTTATGGTTGTCCATCCGACAATTTTTACAATACCTCTTTCCTTGGTTAAAAGGTTTTCTTTCATCATTTCTTCTATCATTGAATTGTGAGGGTCTATTCTTAAATTCATTTCGAGGCCTATCGAAGTTCTGCTTATTTCTATTATCGAATTTGTTATGGTTTTGAGGGGCCTTACTCTGATCTATTTGTTTCTTCTTCGTGCCAGCTACCTCTGCCTGGACTGCCTGATACCTCTCAGCGACATTTATTATCTCACCCAGCCTCTCTGCACCCTGTTCCATGAGAAACTTTCTCATGTCTGGAGCCATGGACTCTCTCATTTGTTCAATGAGTATCATCTCTTTGAGATCTTGGGTTTTCCCCAGAGTAGCCCATTTCTCCATATACGTTTCCAACCGGGCGGAGAACTGGTGATAAGTCTCACCCGACAGTAGCCTGGCATTCCTAAATTTCTTTCTATAAAACTCTCCGTTCTTTTCATATCTTAACAGAAGAGCTTGCTTCAACATGTCATAGTTGTCTTGGTCATCCCTGCTCATTTTGGAAAACACTTCATAAGCTGTTCCCCGAAGTCCCTGAAACAACTTTACCCCCCCCCCCCAATCTTTCTCTTTCTAACCCATAAGTAGTAGCTAAAAGTTCAAACCTGCTTAAATATCCTTCTATGTCATCGTCTTTCTCAACAAAATGGTCTACATGAAAGCCCATAGCTGAGGTTGAGGCTCCCTGACTAGTAGTGGCGTCTGAGGCAAATGGGCTAGCACCATTTTCAGGAGCATGGCCTTGAATTTCCAACTCCCTTAGTCGTAACTCGTGCTCCCTCTGCAATCTTCTATCTTCTGCTTCCCTCTGCAGTCGTTTTTCTTCTGCCTCCCTTTCGGCAGTCAATCTTTTTTCTTCTGCCTCCCTTTGCAGTCGTTTTTCTTCTGCCTCCCTTTCGGCAGTCAATCTTTTTTCTTCTGCCTCTAATTTTTTCTCCTCAAATTGGAGCCTCTTTATCTCAGCCTCTTTATCAGCCTCTAATGCCCTAGCCTCCTTGTCAGCCTCAATCTGCAGCCTCTTAATTTCTTTTTCAGCCTCAAACTTTCTTTCTGCTTCTTTCTCTAATCTTTTATCTTCCCGGGCTATAAATTTATCCACCTCTGAAGTTACGTATTGAACCAAATCTGGTCCATCCATGCCCATCTCTTTAGCAGTCTGTACAGCCGCAGAGCGAAACTTGGCCAGATCTGCCATTCTTATAAGTACAAAATGTTCTAACAAAATCTCTAACTAATTATAATTTTATTTAATTAAATCTGGGCTCTGACACTTTCTTTACTTCCCAAATCTTGGGTAATACTATATGGGGATTTCCTGGGAAAATAGACTGTTGTTAAAGCTAAACCCCAGACCCCAATGAATGTAGTACTAAGAGAAATTCAGATGCCCGGACAAGCCTACCAATTTATGTAGCAAAGTTGATTTTGCTGGGGAGGTTATGATGGTATCCTAAAAGAATGAAAAGGTGTCTGCTATAACCGTGTGAGGTCAAGCAAAAGTAGGCCTCTGACTCTATAAATGATGATAATGAATTATGTGCAGAGAACCTACAGCTACCTCCCTAGGTCTCACACGGTCAATCTTCTGGCTCTAGTGTATGGTGTATGGTGTACCTAATGTCTAGGGGAGAAATGAATGATGGTACACAACAATCAAACACTTTAAGTTTCTATAAAAGAAGTTAATAACTAGCAGTTAAGTTTTTCTTTTAAAAAAGTATTTACAATTTATTTTGCCTGTCCATTCATAGCTTGTGGACAGGTCTTTCAAAATAAAGACAAGATAGTTTACAGAAAAAGAACAATTTAAAATGTTGGGACAATCTGCCCAATAACTAAAAGTTATTATGTCTTTATAACTGTTCTTCCTGTAGGAAATATTAAACTAATTCACTGTATTTATATAACGGGAGAGTCACTGTATATCAGGGCTGTAGTTCCTCATACCCTCATAAATTTCCTGTGTAATATTTTGAAACATAAGAAAATGTCAGAGATGCCCCAGAGGTTTTACTCTTCACCTGAGAGTCCTTGTTGTAAGATAATACGATGGGTAGTTGCATAAATTTCAAGTTCAACGATCGCCAAAGCTCCTACTGGATATTCAACAGCATATAAGTCTGGTTGGAGACTGGTTGGCGTTTATAAGCACTCAGCAGGTTTCCTGTCACCAGCCGGCAACAGGAACATAGACCCTCTGCAACAAAAGGACACCCTGGCCTTTTATCTCTGATCATTTATTCTAACACTTAAATCCCTACGTGGGTATGGGGTCAGCATCGCGTGCCTTACAAATGCACTCGCCCCGAATTGTACAGGACTCCCACCTGGTTGTGACCACACCTCAAGTCCTTATAGTAGATACACCACTGTACGTTCACATACTTTTCCTCCATACAATAATGTGGAGTAACCACATTTCCTCTGATATGATCTTCTCTTCTTTTCTTTACACTTATATTTGCTTCAGGCATGTAAACAGTGTTCATTGAACACAGAGGCTTGCTAAACTATTTTTAATACAATAATATGTCAACATAATCATAACAACATACATCAGTTAGACACCGTTTACTGTGAGGACTCAACAATGTCTGCTTCCGACATGTCCTTCACTTTTTCCCCAAAAGCAGTATCTAACTTTTGTAGTTGGACCAAACACAGTAAATTTCATAAAATATCCTTACCACAATCAAGAAATATATAAACAAATGACGCTGATTTAGTGAAGAAATGGCCTCAGCTTCCTCCGAATCGTACAGACTGTGACTTGATTCTTTATTAAAGTTTTTATTAACACAGCTGTTTTTTCAGCGTATCTGTATAAAAATATTAGTTCAACTGGCAATGAATAATCAAAGCCTTTTGCTAATATCTACCAGCTCTAGCCAATCGTAACGCTCTACTACTTGAATTCAAATGCAGTTTGAATGAAAAACCCAAAATAATTTTGAATAACTGGTGTTGGATTGGCCAGTCTGCTTTAGTCATGCCCAATACAAAAGATATCACGTTTAGGATTACATTTCTCCTACCGTTCCCCTTTCCCATTCATACTCTGTTCACCTCAAGCTAATTTGAATGTACCTCCCTGCCTCTTTTTCCAGCTCGCGTCCCCCTAACGTTACCAAAAACATGAGCAGAAACGCCAGTGTGTCTGGTCGTGTGTTCTTAGAGATTAGTATTTCTTCAATAACTTCTCTAATACTGGGAATATCATATATTTTAAAGTACATTCTTACTCAGCGAACTTTACGTCATACTACCATATAATTCTTATGGGGAACTTCATAATGGTTTAAAATTTCCAATTTATTTCATCGTCCATCGTCAAATAAAATTTTACACAAGTCCGCCATCTTCCTCTCTCCTATTGCGGTGTACTTCCGCCAATAGTTAATTGTAAGGCTAGACTACAAAGTGTATACAGCAGATTGGGCAAAGTTAAATATTAGTAGTGTTTCTCGAAAACGAAACTAAAGCGTGTCAGAATTTTTCCGTGAAATCATTCTCTACGCTTAGCACTGTGCAAAAGGCAGCGGTGCTGGCTTCGAAGATGACAACCGTCAGACACATGCGGGCTAATGTATTTATTATCGTTTTATGCCTAAATCGTACTGAATTGAGCGTTTATTCTCGCATATTTTGCTACAATAGGCGTAGTCATTGGTCAGCATACCAAAGCTGCATTTAAACTTGAAAGGCTTAGATGCCATTTTTTCAAAACCTTAGTTGAAGCAGGTGCGTTGAGAGCAGCATTGCTGTAGACCATATTATCTCAGCAGTCTGGACAAAGGCAGAAGGAACAAAAGTGTATTTCCATTGCCAGTCAACGTATTAATTGTGTGCTTTTCATTGAATATTGTGGCAAGGAGAATATTAATTATCTTTTATTTAAAATAAATTGGAATGTGAGAAAATGTTAGATGAAAATCCATCATGATTAGTAAGTACATAGGTCCCCAGCAATCAGACAGGGCCTATAGGGTATCTATTATATAATTAGCTACCAGAGAGAGGTAGATACCAAAATATATGCAGGGGTCCTCATGAATCATATCACCCATCATATTTTATGGAAAAAGATCAGTGCAAATGGCAGAGGCGTAACCACTATTAGGAAAAGAAGAGAAAACTGGTATAAATTGTTACATCAATCTAGAGTGGAGAAGTAAGGTTGGTCAGAAAGATCTGACTAGGTTCTTTTGTTAAATTGTATTATTATTTGTAAATTGTGTGGAATTAATGTGAAGTTAAGACAGGAACATAACTTTCATTTACAGGGGTTCTGCTGGCACTTATCTGGTGTCAATGAATTGTCTGAGTGAGAAAGCATACCCTATTGTGAGGAGTCCCTCTTACTAATTCTGTACTCAAGCATTTGAAAGACCAGAGGAGACTGTGGCTTGTGGCCGAATCTACGACAACTGCTGTGATCCCTGGGTCCAGATAAGTCATAATATCTAGCCTGGGACAACTTATCATAAACATTAAGCGAATCTCCTGTATACGAAATAACATTTCCACCCAAGGATTAAATAAACAAGTATAGGTGTAACAGAACAACCGTGGAATGATTATAAATCCCCAACCTGTCTCCAAATACCAGTAGTCATCATATATTAAGTAATACTATTTGAAAGATTTTAATTGTAACAATGTGCCTTGGACATATGGTCCTATTTATGTAAATATATGTATATATGTATATATGTATATATGTGTATATGTATATATGTATATATATATATATATATATATATATATATATATATATATATATATATATATATATGTATATATATATATATATATATATATATATATATATATATATATATATATATATATATAATATCTTTTGTTGCGCACATGGACTTTGGTGGAATAAACATATATTTTGGTGCGCACATCAGCTTTCAAAGAAAATGGTGCAAAGGGGTGCAATGGAATGGAGTGAACAGGAAGCCTGACAGAGAAAGATGTCAGTTGGCCGGCTTTAGAAGCCGCATTGCATATTAATCGTGCTCTCTTTATGGTTGCTGGCTTTTGTACAGCCTTGTTGTATAGTCCAGGGGTAGTAGGACTTGTTGATCCAGTCATATGGTTATTGCTGACAATGTATTGCTATTATTATTGAATTCCTACGTGTTTCATTGTTATTATTAAAAAGGGAGATTGTCAGCACGCCTTCGTGTACGATTGTGAATGGCGTTTACAAGTATATTGATTGTGTGACCTCTCGCAGTTTGATACGAGCTTAGAGGACAATGTCATGAAGGTGTAGATATTATACTATGACATATTTTTGGGGGCTGTGGTCCTCTATACAGGTGTATTTTAGCGTTCCACTTTGTTGGTGACTGCTGGTATCTGGATATTTGTAGTATTGATCTTATTACGGGCTCCCTCATAGCAAGTTTACAGTTGTCGAGGCTTTTGTTGGTGATTGGGTTGCATCCCATTATATGTGCGATTGTTTTTTCTGATGAGGACATTTTGCAATGGGTTTGTTGTCGGCGAAAACAAGCTACAAGTTCGTGCATGGACTCATTGCGCAGTGTGAAGACTATGAAGCTAATGTTTAATGAGTTCCTCTCTGGCTGGGGCGACGACGATGCCGTCTTGTTGTTGGATTAGTTCCATTGTCAGTGATTTGAAGAGCTAATTGTGGGTCTGTCGTAATTGTGGTGGAAAATAGGAGGTTTTAGTTCCTTCCAGGCGTAGGCGAAGAGGTTTTAATTTGTCGGTCGTTGCAGTTGCCTGCTGATTTTTCGATTATCTGTGGTTCAGTGGTGGCCTACCTGCTGAGAGCACGAAGACGTCGCCTACATTGGGATTTGTAGTACAACAAATTATGTGGATACTACACGTGTGTACCTGCCAGTACACATCTTACAGCTCGCCTCTACCGTGAATACGTTGCCTTGCCTGTGCATGCTTATTGCGCGACGCTGCTGCAGTGACCTTTTGTCCGCATGAAAATTTAACTCGTTTGTGAATACTACCGACTACCATTGTCGTGCTGAGAAACTGTTCGTGATGAGGAACTATATGTGATTTGCTGAGCAGCATTATCCGTGAATGCAGATGCTTATATATAGCGTTGGATGAGACGGAACATTGTAGTCGTGCTGATTAATTGTACGTGAACGGCGGATACGACCATGACACTTTTCTGATGCAATGGTCTATGTTACGCAGCTGATAAAAGACGTGACGTCTTGCTGATGGACTTTATGTCGTTTCTTACTGCAGCTATGGTTCGATAACGAATGATAATTTCTGGACGTCGCTGAGTTTACCAGTTATCATTTATTATGCTGGTATAGCCTTTCTTGGACACAGACATAAGAAGGCCAGTTACATTGGTGTGGATTTTTGAGAGCGGAACGGAATGGGAAAATACTGAACATTGATGTATTTTCTTATTACTACATCCATTGGTGGCTTCAAGGCTTCAGCTACGAGAATAACTGACGCCGATTGTGGATCTTGTCTTTGAATTTGTTCAGAACATTTTGCCGCAACCGGACAGTGCAGAGTGCACTAAGCGTAACTGATTGTAGCACTAACATTTGTTGGTACTATTCGTGCTTTTGTCTCGTGATTCATTATCATCATTCGATTGAGGAGCTGGTATTGGAACTTTGAGGATTCAGTTTACAGAAAGACAGTCATAAATTTAGTTATATTTCTTGTTTTCTTTTCTCTTGCTGTTCTACTTTCTTTTTTGACGTCACTTTATTTTATGTGTTTCCCGTATCGTCATGTTTTTAATTACTGGTCTACTCTGCTCATCCATTTGAATTTTTTTCGTTTAGCTCGTTTCTCCATATGCTGGTAGTTGCAATGATGCTTTTCTGTTACTATTTTATTATCTGTTCTTTTCATTGTCTCTGATACTTTCATTTGCAATTTCATTTGTTTTACATATTTCAATTATTTGTGTGACTTCTTTCTGCCTTTTGATATTGCCTTGCTACAGACCTCGTCGCTTCACCGTCCACTACTGGTTTTCGTGCCGTCTTTGTTGTCTTATTATTGTAATGCATTGGTTTTAAGTGTGGTATTGGTGGCGCGTTTAACAGATTTTTTTTCCTTAAGGGAAAGGGATTATGTTGAACTGATTTCTTTAGGCAGTAACACTGTCAGTGTTGCAGTGGGGTACAGGCACAGAGAGTTGACCCTGTTGACTGTCCAGCATAACTGACCGTGCACATTTTCAGTGTTTTAGCGGTGATTGTCTTGTTTGTATGCATAGTGTCATATTTTTGCAAGTATTCTTTTTCGTCATGTTTTGCTATCGTATTCTCCTGTTTTCTTCTTGCTATCTTGTACATAAGATATATTGACAATCTCCTTGTTGTCGATTGTTAACAGTATGGTTTGTATATACTTATTTGTTTCCATCTCATATATCTGTCATCACTGTCTTATCGTACTGTTGGTGTTTGTTTGTCAAGTGAGTTCGTGTCTCATCATTATATGTACTGTTCATAGTATATGAATTTTTGATTTCCTTTGTATATGATATGTATTTGTAAAATCACGCATTGGTGAAATAAGAGACGGACATCATTTTTTTAGCCATTATGCAGATGTCCTTGTCTAAAGCTACCACTGTGTGAGCTTGAGATTATGTCATTGTATCTTGACATTGATTGGGTATAGACAAGCAAGGATTCGTTTCATCGGATCCCTTATTTTGAACTGTCTTGTCATACTGTATTTTCACTTGCTTGTTTTTTTAATCAGGTGTATTCGTGACTGCAGGTACATCGTACCCATCGTCTGCAAATATGTATTGGTCGTGTGCAACAATATATTCATTATTAATTTTGTAGGGGTATGGGTACAATTTGAAGAATTGGGAACCTTCATAATTTTACTTATTTCGTAGCTTGCCACCGCATTTGTATTGCACATAGATCTATACTATGTTTAGCCTTAAGGATTTTATAGAAACTGGAGAGAAGACAGGAAAGTCGGGGGATTCTTTGCTTGAGTGGGCAAAGGCCGAACACAAAGAGTATGAGTTACAGAAAAAACAAGAAGATGACAGACGAGAACGCTATGAGGAGCGTCAACTACAAAAATTGAAGATTGAAGCAGATAAAGAACTGAAACAGATTGAAGCAGATAAAGAACTGAAACAGATTGAAGCAGATAGGGATAAGGAACTGAGACAGATTGAAGCAGATAGAGTACTGAAACAGATTGAAGCAGATAGGGATAGGGAACTGAGACAGATTCAAGCAGATACAGAAAATAAAAAAATTGAGGCAGATCTAAGACGGATGGAGTTAGAAAAAATGAAGATTGAGGCGGACAAGGAAATTGCTATAAAAAAGTTGGAGCTTGATTCTGGCAATCCTAGTTCGACTTCTAGGGAGCCAGCTCGCCAATATAGGCTACGATTACCGAATTTTCGGGAGGAAGTAGATAGCATGGACTTCTTTTTGGAGAGATTTGAATCTGAGGCTCTTGCCTGGAGGGCAAGGAAGGAGGAATGGCCTTCACTTTTATCTGCATTGCTTTCCGGCTCTGCTTTAAACACCGTATATAGTTTGTCTGTGGCTGACAGAACTAATTATGATACCGTAAAGGCAACATTGCTGAGAGAATTTAAGCTGACAGCTGAAGGGTATCGCTCTCGTTTCAGAGATGCGATGCCTAGTGCCGACCAAGATTTCGGCTCTTTTGTCACCAAAATTAAACTTCTCCTTAATAGATGGACAGAGCTGGAGGGAATAACTAGGGATTTTGATGGACTCTTTGATCTCATGTTGCGGGACAAGGTGTTGTCCTCATGTTGTTCTGACATGGTTGCATTTTTTTCAAGAACGCAAACCCAGAGACATTACTGCTATGTCAGAGTTGGGGCGGCAGTACGTTACCGCTCACCCTGGTAAGACAATTCACAAGTCAATTGTCCCCGAGCCTTTCGCTACATGTGTTGGCAAGGTTATTGGGAAACCTTTCCGGAACCATCGGTCCAAGAGTGCGGACAAGTTTGCCAGGAGAAGGTTTGATCGGCAATACTCTAGTGGGCATGGATCTCATGGGAACTATGATAATTTTAAGGGATACAGATCTCCAAAAAAACAATCGTTCTACCGTCAGGATAGATCTCCGTTTAGATACACGGGAGATAGACATGACAGGTCTACTCGGAGGCAGGTCCAAATAGACACTACTAGCGATCCCGATCATCGCTGGTATAGAAGAAATGGTCCGAGTAAAAGGAATGACAGGGATGACAAACGGGAGCAAGAACATCCCAATTCACCAAAGGGTAGTCCTACAAAAGATGATGGTGGTCAGCTTCGATGTGGCGCGTGTGACGGAAGGGGACATGCTGCAAGAGTCTGTCCAAACAATTCAGAAAAGGCTAATGCTGCATGCGTTCTGAAAACCTTTAATAACGAAGACTGCGAAGGATGTAGGCCTTTGTTTGAACCTGATGGCAGACCATTACTAATTTGTGGTCATACTCTGCCTTGCCACTCTTCTCTTGATGGGAGCGGAAGCTTAGAGATACACCAGGGCATGGTTCAGAACCAGTTGGTGTCTGTGTTGAGGGACACAGGATGCACTACGATAGGAGTGCGCCGATCATGTATTGACAAATCGTGCCTTATTGGTAAGACTGTCGGATGCGTGACATTTGGGGGAAATGTTGAATATTACCCCCTAGCCATTATAGAAGTGGATACACCCTTTATTTCTGGTTGGGTGCAGGCGTGTGTTCTTGAGGCTCCAGTGGTCGATTTGATTATAGGGAACGTGCGTGGTGTTCGTGACTGTACTCAGGCCGACATCACAAAATGGCAGGTCGAACGGTCAGTTGTGGCAAATGTGGTGGTCACAAGGGCGCAGACCAGATCAGACGACAATTCATTGGCGATACAGCGGGAACTACCGACATCTAACGCGGTCCCATGTATTGCCTCCACGGGTCCCGATGTACCAGTATCGGACTTTGTCCAGCAGCGAGCTGATGAAACATTGCAGAAATGTTACACTTTGGTCCAAAATTGTGATGTAAAGTGCTCGAAGTCGGCACGTTACTGATTTGAGTTGAAAAATGATATTCTTACCAGATGCTTTTCCAGCCAATTCGAATTCAAGCGCCAGGTGGTTGTGCCTGTCGCCTTTAGATCAAAGGTGTTGCAGGTGGCACATGATTCACCGTTCGCTGGACATATGGGAGTTGCAAGAACTTGCCATAGAGTTCTGTCACAATTCTATTGGCCGGCATACAACAAAGACATTAAGGTATACTGCAGGTCTTGCAGGGTATGCCAGCCAGTGACACATAAAGGTAAATTACCGAAGGCTCCGTTGCAGGTTGTTGATTTGTCGGTTCGCCCCTTCCAGAAAGTTGCAATCGATATCGTTGGTCCTCTTTCTGTTGCATCAGAGAGAGGCTTTCGTTTTATTCTGACAATGGTGGATCTATGCACAAGATGGCCCGAGGCTGTGCCAATGAGGACTATAACCTCTCAGGCTGTGGCGGATGCGTTGCAGATGTTGTTCAGTAGGTTTGGGTTTCCCGAGGTGATATTGTCAGATAGGGACGTCAATTCATTTCCAAGGAAATGGCCGAGATCACTAAATTGTTGGGCATTTCCCAATCGTTCACCAGCCCTTATCATCCCCAGTCGAACGGGGTTTGTGAACGATTTAATGGCGCATTGAAGGATATGATGGCCAAGGTCACTGCTGAATTTCCCCAAGAATGGGATAAATTCCTTCCAGCGGTATTATTTGCCTATAGAGAGGCACCTCAGGAGAGCACCGGGTTCTCCCCATTTGAATTATTGTACGGGGCGAATCCGAGGGGCCCAATGCACATTCTGAAAGATATACTGGTTGGTGGGTGTTCTGATGGGTCCTCCGTCTCCAGTTACGAACACGTCATAAACCTGCGTGACCGTATTGTCAAAGCGTGTGCCATGGCACGTGATAATTTATCCGTGGCGGGGGCGCGGTACCGACAATACGCTAACCGCGGATCAAAACTACTGTTCTTGGTTCCCGGTGAAGAGGTATGGCTTCTTCTTCCATCAAAGGAAGACCGTTTGAGCATTACATGGCAGGGGCCGTTTAAGGTGCTTAAGAAGGTAACGGATGTTGATTATTTAATCCAGGTTCGGAACAAGGAGAAAGTATTCCACATTAATATGTTAAAACTTTATATGGAACGGCCAGAGGCTCTAAAAGGGGTGGACACTGGGTTGTCTGGGGAGACCCCGAAGATGGCATGTTCTGTGGTCATTAATGAATTGGGTGACATGGGAGATGATATTAATCTCCAGCTGTCTCTCGTTCCCCTTGCTCCTTCTGAGTCTTGGGAGAATGTGCAGATATGTAACGACCTAACGATAACACAGAAATCGGAGGCACGATCGGTCATTAGAGCGTTTAAGGATGTTCTCACTGATTTGCCAGGACGTACCGATTTGATCTGCCACAATATCATCCTGACGGACGACCAACCGATCAGGGTAAAGCCGTATCCGCAGCCGTTATATTTCAAGTCGGCGATTGAAAAAGAACTAGATGACATGTTACGGTTGGGGATCATTTCTCCATCGGAGTCTACTTACTCCTTCCCTATGGTCGTGGTACGAAAGAAAAATGGATCCTTGCGTGTCTGCATCGACTTCCGTAAATTAAATAGTGTCACTGTGATTGACGCTGAGCCAATACCGAACCAAGAGGACCTCCTTACGCAACTTTCCCATGCCAGGTTTTTTAGTAAACTGGATTTATCACGGGGATACTGGCAGGTTCCTCTTGTCGAATCGGCTAAACATTTGACGGCATTTTCCACCCCAAAGGGTTTATTTCAGTTTAATTTTATGTGTTTCGGGCTAGTTAATGCACCCTCAACTTTCGTCAGAATGATGAGAAAGTTACTAGGTCATCGTACGGATGTGATTACGTACATCGATGACATCTGCCTGTTCCATGAAACATGGGAACAACATATGTCGGGGTTGTCTTCCCTGTTGCGTTGTTTACGTAAGCATGGTTTAACGGCACGCCCTAGTAAGATTTGTATCGGTTTTAGTGAGTTGAGTTTTTTGGGGTTTATCGTAGGTAATAATCTATTAAAACCCGAGACTGGCACGGTTACAAAAATTATGGAACTACAGGCGCCAAGGACTAAGAGGCAGGTCAGAAGCCTGATGGGACTTGTCAATTGTTATCGCAAATTCATCCCTCAATTTTCTACAATTTCTGATGCTTTAACCTCTCTTACTATTAAAGGGATGCCTAACAGGGTTGTATGGTCGGCAGAATGCGAGAAAGCATTATCAAAAATCAAGGAGCTATTTTCCAGACGACCAATCCTTCTTTTGCCTGATTTGAGCAAACCCTTTATACTGCGGACCGACGCGTCATCTGTGGGAATTGGCGCATGTCTTATGCAAGACCACGAGGGTACACTACATCCTGTGATGTATGTTAGTCGGAAACTGTTACCGGCAGAGACCAGGTACTCAACAATCGAAAGAGAATGCCTGGCTATAGTATGGGCAGTGTCAAAACTGTCCCGTTACTTGATAGGGTCCCAGTTAATACTTCAGACAGATCATCGACCTCTACTGTTTTTGAAATCTTCGAAGTCGACAAGCTCACGGTTGACTCGTTGGGCCTTGTTGCTACAACAGTTCCAGTTCACAATTATCCCATTAGAGGGTAGACTTAATGTCGTGGCAGATGCTCTGTCTAGATTGTAATTTTTGGGACATGAGATATATGTGTTCGTAGGCACGACGTCTACGTACACCAGTGTAAAATTGTTTTCTTTTTTGGGTTGAACTTGTCTAATATTTTGTTGTTTGGTGTGCAATCTACTACTCTCAGAGAGAAGAAAACTCCGTTTTCTTTTCTGGGGAAGGAGGTAGATGTCACATAATATCTTTTGTTGCGCACATGGACTTTGGTGGAATAAACATATATTTTGGTGCGCACATCAGCTTTCAAAGAAAATGGTGCAAAGGGGTGCAATGGAATGGAGTGAACAGGAAGCCTGACAGAGAAAGATGTCAGTTGGCCGGCTTTAGAAGCCGCATTGCATATTAATCGTGCTCTCTTTATGGTTGCTGGCTTTTGTACAGCCTTGTTGTATAGTCCAGGGGTAGTAGGACTTGTTGATCCAGTCATATGGTTATTGCTGACAATGTATTGCTATTATTATTGAATTCCTACGTGTTTCATTGTTATTATTAAAAAGGGAGATTGTCAGCACGCCTTCGTGTACGCTTTGTGAATGGCGTTTACAAGTATATTGATTGTGTGACCTCTCGCAGTTTGATACGAGCTTAGAGGACAATGTCATGAAGGTGTAGATATTATACTGTGACAATATATATATATATATATATATATATATATATATATATATATATATATATATATATATATATATATATATATATATATATATATATATATATATATTGATTCACTTGAGCTGTGGTCCTGGCCAAAACAAATTTAGGTTCAGGACAAATAAATTTGAGAAAAAAGAAATTCCAAACTATAAATTTACCCACTGGTGTTAGTTAAGTTCATAATAGCATTTAGTATCTGTATGTGTAAGTGTTTGTATTTAATTCCTATAACATCACTCTTACATTACCCTAGACACTAAACGTAGCTCTCAATCATACTAGGCCAAAATATAACTTAGAGTAAGATCGTAGGTGGTATCAGCAAGGTTCTCTGAAACACAGCTATCAATTGTCTATATCAGGGACCTTCACAGATTGACCTCACTCAAGTACAACTTTACCACACACCAACCTTCTTAACATCAAAACCCATCACATAAATTGGGACGCTCGTCCGAGATTTGAATTTTTTTCTATTTAGATACTTGTCTGAGATAGGAATCTATCACCACATATATTGGGGTCTCCAAATCCGGGATTTGAACTTTGCATAATTAGAGGGTTGTTTGAAATAGGAATCTCATACAACATATATTACCTACTCCAGGAATTTAAAAGTAGCATTAGTAGATAAATTCAAGATTGTATCACCATTATTATTAGAAGTTAAAAACACCCCTAAGAAAGATAATAATAATTTAAGTGGAGATTCAGTTGATAAGTTGTCGCAGCCAGTAATAATTAGTTAAGTATAATTAGTATTTATTTTAATTAAGTTAAGATTGTCTTTGAACTTTATTAGACCTGTTTCATTTAGAATGGCTGATCTGGCTAAGTTCCGATCTGCTGCTGTGCAGACTGCTAAAGAGATGCATATGGAGGGACAAGTCTTGATTGACTATGTAACCTCAGAGGTTGATAAGTTTATTGCAAGGGAAGATAAAAGATTAGAGAAAGAAGCTGAAAAAAAGTTAGAGGCTGAGAATGAAGTTAGGAGGTTGCAGATTGAGGCGGATAGGGAGGCGGAGATTAAAAGATTCCAAGTTGAAGAAAAGAAGATGGAAGCAGAGGAAAGAAGATTAGCTACAGAAAGAGAAGAAAGAAAACTGGTTACAGAAAGAGAAGAAAAGAGACTGGTTGCAGAAAGAGAAGCAGAGGAAAGAAGACAGGCTGCAGAGAGGGAAGCAGCAAAGGAGGAGAAGAGGTTACAAAAAGAGCACGAGCTACGACTAAGGGAGTTGGAATTTCAAGGCCATGCTCCTGAAAATGGTGCCAGCCCCTTTGCCTCAGATGCCACTGCTAGTCAGGGAGCCTCAACCTCAGCTATGGGTTTTCATTTAGACCATTTTGTTGAGAAAGACGATGACATAGACGGGTATTTAAGTAGGTTTGAACTTTTGGCTACTACATATGGGTTAGAGAGAGAGAGAGAGGTGGAGCCTCAAGTTATCCCAGGGTCTTAGGGGAACAGCTTATGACGTTTTTGCCAAGATGAGCAGGGATGACCAAGACAATTATGACATGTTAAAGCAGGCTCTCTTGTTAAGGTATGAAAAGAATGGAGAATTTTATAGGAAAAAATTTAGAAATGCCAAGCTACTGTCGGGTGAGACCTATCACCAGTTCTCTGCACGGTTAGAGACCTACTTGGAGAAATGGACTGCTCTGGGGAAAACCCAAGATCTTAAGGAAATGATCCTTATTGAGCAACTGAGAGAGTACATGGCACCAGACTTGAGAAAGTTTCTCATGGAACAAGGTGCAGAGAGGCTGGGTGAGTTACTCAATGTCGCTGAGAGGTATCAGGCAGCCCAAGCAGAGGTATCTGGTAATAAAAAGAAACAGGTTGACAATAATAGAACACCTCCAGACCAAGATGCGTATTACAATACTAGAGAGCAGGATAACCGAGGTAAACCCAATTTTGATAGGCCACGCAATGAGTATAGAAATAAAACCCCACAATTCAATGAAAGAAAATATAATGACAGGAAACCCTTCAGACAGGAAGGAAAATATTGTCAAATATGCAGGATGCATAATCATAATACTAGTGAATGTGGTAGGAAACTTCCTCCATATCGAGCGGCATGCATGATAACAGTGGACAAGGGGAGAAAGAAAGACTTGCCTACAGAACAGCATGAACCTCATTATCCCCCCATCTGTGAAGAAGTGACATGTAATGGTGCCAGAGTCTATTTAAAGGAGAGACTGCTCTACAGGAAAGCTAGAGCAGGATCAAAAGAATATGGACAGTTGGTACTTCCAACTTCCTACAGAGAAGAAGTGATGGCACAAGCGCATGTTGTACCAGACGGTGGACACCAGAGAAATGGAACCACCCGTCAAAGGACATCGGAAAAATTTTACTGGCCCCAAGTAGCTGCTGATATTGCACAATTTGTGGGGCCTGTGAAAAATGTAGCAAGGTACATTCCCCAAGTTGGGAAAATAATAATCAGTTGCAAGCCAAGCATTCTGAAAAATGTGGGCCTAAAAATAAAAAGGGAAACAAAATTAATAAGGTAGATACAGAGGATAGGTATTCACCTTCCCACAACCCGACTTCTCCAAAAATATTTAGACTGGCAACTCTGCGTATGGCACCCAGAGACAATAGAAACACAGACCAGTCATCCCAGGCTAAATTTGAAGCCGCATTCAGGGAGCTGGCTGCCATTGACATTGAAGATGATCCGCCCAAGTTAAAACCGAGACTCAATGTTATCAATAGAAGAGTGGGGAGTGGGCGGTTGAGCACTGAGGAAAATGTTCAACGCGCTTCACAATATGGCTATTAACTTAGCATTATAAGGGCACCGGTGACAGTGGTAGTAACCAACCCATACAGTCCACGGGAAGTATTGTACGGACCCTGGCTGGAGATTACCCACATACTATAGCAATGCACACGGGTGAATTGATTTCTGATGCAGAAATTCTTTTCCCCACCTATTACATTATTTCACCCAAAATTGTCGTTAGGAGGAGAGATCAGTTGGTGAATATGGCGTCCATTTGAGTGGCACAATATAGAATTATGTATGAATATTATTAAAGGGTGTTTCCAAATTCAAGTCAAGCTGGAACGCAGACCAATTATTGGCTGTGAACATTTCGGAAGAGTATAATGAATCCCTAGGTTGCCCTCTTGAATTGAGGATATTCCGAGTGTTTTTCCATGCTGATAAGAGAATTATTGGATCCCCTACAAAACTCTACCATCACCATATTTATAGATTATTCCCTTATAACTATTGCAAACTTGAGGGAAGTCTAGAATCTCTGGACATGTCATGGGACAGACTCAGGGAAGAGTAACGGTGAAGATAAATTGATACTCAGTATGAGACAAGCAGTAACACTTGTAGCTGTTCAGTAACATAACTGAAATGGATCCTTGGATTGCAGAGGTCTGAGGCAACCTTCGTCAGTAGTGCTTACTTTGAATTGACCCTTACTTACTTAGTCGTTCCCCTTCTACCGTGAGGTGTAGAGGTTTGGAAGAGAGAGCGCCAGACTATCCTATCGGCTGTATTCCTCCTGGCCTGGTTCCATTCTAGTCCTCGATCCTTCAAAGATTGTCTAATGTTGTCCTCCCAGCGGACTCTGGGTCGTCCTCGGGGTCTGGATCCTTGGCTCTTTGTTTCCCATGCTTGTCGTGGTATCCGATCTTCTCCCATTCTGCAGACATGGCCAAACCATCTTAATTGGGACTGTTCTACTTGGGTCTGCAGGGGGTCGGATTAAGGCCTTGACGTATCGTCTGGTTGCGTACCATGTCTCTTCTTGTTACTTCAACCACCTTCCTCAGATACCTCATTTCTGAGGTTTGGATCTGGCTTTTATGGGTTGTAGTCATTGCCCATGACTCGCATCCGTATGTCAAGACTGGGACATAGGTGGAGCGGTATACAGCCATCTTCGTTTTCTTACCAACCTCTCTCTTGCTGAGGAATCCTCGATTTATGGCCTGAAAAAGTCTCCCAGCTGCTGCTTTTCGAGTGGCCAACTCTTCTTTGATGCCTCCCTTTCGGTCTATAATAGCTCCGAGATATTTAAAGTGGTCGACCTGCTCCAGGACCTGTTCTCCCAACTTAATCTGATGTTTTCTTTGTTCTCGTGATATCACCATGGATTTTGTTTTAGAGCTGCTTATGACCATCCCTCTCTTCTCCAGCTCTTCCTTCCAGACTTGCAGGTTGGATTGGAGATGCGCCTCTGATTTAGCAATCAGGGCAACATCATCAGCAAATGCCAGCTCCGAAATATAGACCTGTCTCATTGTTGGGTCCGTTTCTTCTAGAGGTAAAGACCTTCATTACGCGAATGTTTTCTCAATGAAAATATTTCAGAAAATGTTCTTAAGTTGAAACGAACTCCAACAAGTAGTGATCAACTGGTCACTGATAGGCAGCACGCAAGGCTGTGATGAATGTACATAGATTTTATTGAACGTGACATATACGGCTTTGAACAAGACAGTCATAGTTACAGGTGCAAAAAGGTCATACATCACAATGTTGATCATCACTTTTCAAGGGATGAAGATTCTCTAACAATTAAGTCCTCTTATTCAAATGTCTAAGGATCCCTTCCTTTGCCATAGTATATGTATTGTAATAACGTCCGTTAA